>CAUYON010018131.1:0-12675 GCA_963573935.1 Arctocebus calabarensis
CCTCAGGGTGTCCAGAAGCCTCACGCTGTCTCCCTGTGTCCCCAAAGGGAAGTTTCTGGGCAGATCCCGCCTGGCAGAGATGCCTGAAGTCCTCTCTCCCCAGTCTCACTGTGCCCAGCCGCAAGGAAGCTGTTACTCGTCGAGTATTCCTCTTTTAATGTATCTATCCTATTTTATTCTATCTTTATTTCTCAAAGTAGATCAATAATATTGATAGATTTCTCAACATTTTCTTCTCTTTATATAGATTGTTTTTTCAGAGTTTCTGTTTGGATATTTTAGATTCTATCTTATGTCTCAGATCCTTCCCTTAAATTCTGATGATCTTTGGTTATTTGTTCTTATTTAAGTGTTCCAGATTTAGCAAAACAAAACAATATAGGATACCTATTTAAGTTTAAATAATAAACAATTTTGGTATGAATATGTTTCACGCAATACTTAGGATACACTTACAGCATATAAGTATTTTATATGTTAGTAGAAAGTTATTTTTTCTTTATGTGAAACCAAGTGTCCTTTTTTTTTAGAGACAGAACCTCGAGCTGTCACCCTGAATAGAGTGCTGTGGCATCACAGCTCACAGCAACCTCCAATTCCTGGGCTCAAGTGAGTCTCCTGGCTCCGCCTCCCAAGTAGCTGGGACTACAGGCGCCCGCCACAACGCCCGGCCACTTTTTGGTTGCAGCCGTCATTGTTGTTTGGCAGGCCCGGGCTGGATTCGAACCCGCCAGCTCAGGTGTACATGGCTGGCACCTTAGCCGGTGAGCCATAGACACTGAGCCCAAGTGTCCTATATTTTATCTAGCAACCTTAAGAATGAGATCTGGAAGCTCTGGATGCGTGTGTGAATGGTACTTGACAAGGGTGTTCACTAACAGGTGCTCCGGTTTCATTGAGAAGATGAGTACAGTCTCTTTAGATCTTTCCTCTTCGATTCTCAAGAGAAAAGTATTCCAAATTCCCCATCCTACTTAGTATAATCCTGGCTGCCAGTGTCCTAGGAGCCAAACGGAGGAAGAATACCAAGCAGCTCAACATCTATCCTGTCAAGTTTCATATGGCTCTTCCCTTTCAGTACAGTAGCCCCAGTCTTGTGTTAATCTAGTGGCCCAGATTAAAGATGGCTTCAAAGTTTTTGTAAATTCCCCTTTCAGTAATGGAACCTAATTCCCTTCCCTCAAATGTAGGCTGGTCTTGGTGACTTGCATGACCCATAGAATGCAACAGAAATAATGTTCCATAGCTCCCAAGCCTCAATGATAAGAGGCCTCATAACATCTTGGGTTTCTTGGAGTAACCCTTCTGGAGCCTCCATGAAGTAAATGATTGCCTTGAGACCACCCCACGCAAAGAGAGCACGTGTAGGTGCTCCGGTTGACAGTGCCAGCTGAGACCACCCTTCCAGCTCCCCTTGCCATGGTACCAAATATGTGAATGAATCCTCCCATTTGGCCCATGTGCCAGCTGAATGCCAGCAAGTGACCTTTGTTGATGCCACGTGAAACAGAAGAATTGCCCAGTCAAACCGTGTTCAAATTCAGATCTGCAAAATCATGAGATAGAATAAAATGGTCATTGTTTTGAGTCATGGAGCTTTGGGGTAGTTTTCTAGGTGGCCTAAGACAACCGGGACACTTTGGCTATGCGTGGTGCTTACCCAATTCTAGAGACCTTCTGCTTTACCTGCTTCCACCTGTGGGAGACGAGACCGGCAGCTGTGCAATGTTGGGAATGCTGACTGCTTCTCACACACACCACACATTCTCCTGCTCTTAATCTTACCTATGTATCCTTCAGAAGCTTCTAGTGCAGTGAACTCCTTGGTATCCTGAAAAATTCTACAATATCATGTTGCTTCTTGGTTTTTTCTACTCTTTGGCTTAGGAGTCAGTTTCCTCAGGTCTGCAGAGTCAATTACTACCTGTCTGTGTGCTTTCCAGGCTCAAAAAAATGGTGTTATTTTTCCTCTCTTGTTTCTTGTCCTTGTGAGATTTTTGAAAAACCTATTCTTGCTTTAGTTGGATTTCAAGAGGCAGTGGAGGAAAATACACATGTGTTTATTCTAATGCTTTTGATCTAAAGGCTTCTTTGAATCTTTAATTTTGATAATTATATTAATTTTTAAAATACCCTGTCTTAGATCAGGTTCCCTAGAAACACAGCCTGACATCGGGAGTCTAGTGGCTGTGCGTTAGTGAGGGTATTCTCAAGAGAAGCCTCTGAGTAAGTGAGGGAAATACGATAGGGGAGAAGGAGAAACTGAACAAAGACGTGGTTTCTGCTGAAGTCTAGCCTCAGTCTGACTGATCCCCTTGGGAGAGCTGGAAGATGAAGAGCACCACACATTTATTCCTTTTCCTTTGTGCACCATAAAAGTTGGCCTCTGAGCTGGAAGCAGTTGTTCACACCTGTAATCCTAGCACTTTGCGAGGCGTAAGCAGGAGGATTGCTTGAGACCAGGAGTTTGAGACCAAACTGAGCAACACTGTGAGCCTCTGTCTCTCTAAAAATAAAAATAATTAACTGGTAATGGTGGTGGTGAGCACTTTTAATCCCTACTACTTGGGAGGCTGAGGCAGGAGGATCACTGGAGTCCAGGAGCTGGAGGTGGCAGTGAGTTATGATGATACTACTACTACACTGTAGCCTGAGCAACAGAGTGAGACCTGTCTGAAACAAAACAAAGCAAAACACCAAAGCTAGCTACCCTCTATTAAATAAAATCTGAATTTCCGTCTAGAATCAATGAATTCATTCTGCAAGAACTCACTGAGCACCTATTATGTGCCAGAATTGGTACTGGACATGGGCAGGAAAATGACCTAGATCTAGTTGGTGGCTCCAAGAGGCCTGGATAGAGCAGGGGAAGTAGGTACCTGCATACAAAACCGTGTCACAAAGGACGAGTGCTGTGCCAAGCTGAATCTAGGAGCTACTGACAGGTACTAAACCCACTTGCAGAGGTGTCCAAACTTTTTTCTTCTCTGCTACACATTGGAAGAATAAGAGTTCTGTCTTGGGCCATGAGTTAAATACACACTTACCAAAGCTAGTTAGCAAACAATTTAAAAAGGTTCAAGCATATTTTTCGCGATATCAGACACCACAGATAAGCAAAAAAAGTTCTCACAAAAATCAGCATGCGCCCCCGCCCCCGGCGCAGGTTGGTAGAAGGATCCGGGGCTGCTCCAAGTCCCCCTCCCAAAGCCTTCCTGGGCCTGTTGGTCGTGCAAAGAAGGGGAACTGCACCTCTCAAGGGAAATGTGAAACTGATGGAAACTTTCAGCAAGTACGTTTTCGTGTAAAAGGAGGAAATGAAACGTGCCGTTCGGATTTCACTTTCTACTTTTCCCGGCCCCAGGTTCGGCGTGAGCCTGCGGCAGAGAGAAAGCGCAGTTTCCCCGGGAGGAAGCATGGAGTCCCAGCGCGACTCGGGCTCGCGGCATGGCTGGGCGCGGCCGGCGCAGGGAGGGAGCGGGCCAGGCCGCCGGGCCTTGGCCCTCCGAGGGTGTGGGGGCACCTGGACACCCGAGACGCGAAGGGCCCAACCGCTCCACTTTGTGGGGGCAGGAGCGGGGCTGGCGATGCGGTGGAGGGAGGAGGACCGGCTGCTGTGCGGCCCGCGAGAAGGGACAAGGCGGGGGACCTAGCGGGAGTGGCCATCGCCTGGGACGCGGGCACGTGCCAGGTGCAACCCCAGCTGGAGGTGGGGAAACAAGGCCAGCCCCCCGCCCCCCGGCGAGCCCTACCCGAGGGCCCGGGTGCTCTTCACCCCAGAGGGATTTTCCGGTCCCGTGGGCAAAGGGACGACCAGGAACTCCGGCTCAGTCTCCACCCCAAGTGGGGCGGATCCGCCTAGGATAAGACCCGCAGTCCGGCGCGACCAGGGTGTGACCTCAGCTGCCGCAGAGGACTAGCGCAGCCCGGCCTCCGCGCGAGAGGTAAGGGGCTCTCGGCCGGGGGTCCTGGGCTCGCGAGCGCCTGGCGGGGAGACCCGGGCCCGCGCCGCGCCCAGGAGAGGGTGCCCGCCGGCCTGCGGGCGGCCCGGGGCTCGCTCCCCGCGGCAGGAGGGAGGCCAACCCGGCCCTTACCCTCCCGCACCATCCAGGACGTCCAGAGCGGTTCCTACAGCTCGGGACGCGGGTCAGAGACACAGCAGTTACTTATTGAGTCCTTGTGCTGGGTTCGGGAATCAGAAAGGATTTAATTAACATTTCCTGGAGCTCACTCGCTCTAATTCCACTTACGGTTTAATTTTAAATAGTTTCTCTATTCCGTTTAAGAAACGTTTTTCTCCGAGTTTCTTACCACTTTCTCTCGTCCCGTATTCAGTGCCCTCAGCACAGTGCCTGGCACGTAGGAATCACCAGCTCCGTGACTTGAGCCGGCCAGCGGCGGTCTCATCCTTTTGGCCTGGCTATGAACAGCTGGAGACTTTGGGGCCAAAGAGGATTGCTTTTCAACGTCTGCCAACTAGACGTGCTCCCCAAATCCATGCAGGTTTCTGCGAGCTGTTTAGAGTATCGTGGGTATCGAGTAACTCATCTCTCATGAAAACTGGGCCTCTGCTCTCTCCAGCTCAGAGTGGGAAGGATGGATAAGGATTGTCAAATTACCCAGTACAACCCACCTGCCCATTTGGTTGCAAGTAACAGCCAAGCCCTGGCTTTTTAATTGATGATAGAGAGGTGGAAGAGAAGTTAAAGAGAACAGAGACTCAGTGAGAAAATGGGTAACTCTAGCCACACAAGAGGTACTGATTTCCCTGATCCCAACACCATCCTCATTCTATTTAGGTCAGCTTTCTATTCATGTGGGGTTATACACACAAGTACACTCCTTATGCCACATACATATATACGTGCAGACGAACACACACTTTCTGGATTAAGGGCATCTATGAATTCCCCCCCTAGATGTTCCTGCATTTACTTAGGGATCATTTTTCTTTGAAAGTAATTTAGAAGGCCAAGCATGGTGGCTCACGCCTGTAATCCTAGCACTGTGGGAGGCTGAGGCAGGAGGATTCCTTGAACTCAGGAGTTCAAGAGCAGCCTGAGCAAAGCAAGACCTATCTCTGCTATCAATAGAAAAACTAGCCAGGCATTGTGGTGGGTACCTGTAGTCCCATTTTCATCCTCGGGAAGCTGAGGCAAGATGATCTATTGAGCCCAAGCGTTTGAGGTTGCTGTGAGTTATGATGCCAGAGCACTCTAGGCTGGGGCAACAGAGTGAGACTCTGTCTCAGAAAAAAAAAAATGAATGAAAGAAAAAAAAAGAAAGCAATTTAGAAAGTAAGATGCGCAGTCAAGCTAGACTACACTACCCCTCAGCATTAAAGCATAAGCTTCCTGATCATTCCTAGACCAGGTCCTGTGACATGTTTCTTTCTTTTTATTTTTTGGCATAACCAACTCTTCTATTCCACAGCGGCACGTTTCTTATCTAGCCATTCTTGATCTTGTTTATCTGCTTGTAGACTAAGCCTGTTCTTCAAGGGAGAGCAAGGTGAATGGCACATACTAGACCTGGTGGGCAAGGTGCCAGGGAGTACATGAAGCTTCAGAACAACAAGGAGGAAGTTGTCCTGGGGTATCAATTTACCCAAATGTTTGAGGACAAAAGCACTGGAATAGAATTCAAAAATTGTACAGTCCCCAAGTTACAAATGTCTGACTTGCATACAACCTGCACTTATTAACAGAGGCTATTACAGTAAGTCTCTGAGTTACAAACATCCAATTATCATATGACTCACACTTATGAATAGAAGCTGTTATAGGTAATAGGTAAATCTACCTGTTCCAACTTACATACAAATTCAAGTTAAGAACAAACCTACAGAACCTATCTCAGGGACTGCCTGTATACCTTTTTAATCTAAAACAAGAAACTTCAGAAGTATTTTGGTTGGGCTTTGGGCTGTAATTCGACCCAAACCTAGCCCTTGAGGGTTTATTTTTACTGCAATTAGGGCTACTTTTGCAAGCAGTTTGAATGCCCTCCCTGGAGCAACTTTGAATAATACTAATTTTGGACTATCTTATTTAATATTCACTTTACCCAGGGAATTATTAACATTAGTTTACAGATGAGAATCCCAAGGCTCCAAGTTGTGATTTTTGGTCAAGTTCAGACCACTTGTGAACTGAGGCTTAAATCCTGCTTCCGGGATGCGAAAGCTTATTCTCTTAGCCTCTCTGCCCTACTATGACTCCATCAGAGCTCAGTGCATAGCGATTTGGAAATTGGATTTGTGGCTTCCTGGCTATTGCTACTTTTTGATGCTTTGCAAGGATGTGTTGACTCTGGTTCTTATCTTTCTTAGAGTACCAGACCCCTGGAAGTATCTGATGAAAGCCATGGATCCTCTTAAATAAACATATTTAACAATTTTCATACAGTTTCTGGGAGTTTATAGATACCCTTCTAAACCCAATCAGGGATAAAGGTTGAGCATCCAAATATCCAAAATACAAAATGCCCCCAATCCAAAACTTTTTGAGGGCTGACATGATGCCGTAAGTGGCATATTCCACATCTGACCTCATGTGAGGCAGTCAAAACATTGCTTCATGCACAAGATTATTTAAAATATTGTATAAAATTATTGCCGAGGCCAAGGGAAATCTTCCCCTTTGTCTTCTGAAGGCTTGATGAAAAAATCAACTTACCCAAGGAGATTCACTGGAGGAAAAGCATGCAAATTTATTAGTGTGCGTTGGGGAAAATCATGAAAAGATTACTCAGTATTGCAATGGGATACAGATGCTTTTATACTCTACTTGTTATGGAAAAGAGATGAGAAAGGGAGGATGATTTTCAGGGAAATTCAATGGGCTTGGAGAACATAAAGTAGCCTGGGACAAAGCTTGTTGGGCCGTTAGGGCAGACAGTGGTTTGTGACAAAAGTCTGTGCCTGTGCACTGACAGATTTCACTCTTTCTTCCTGTCATAAGAGTTCAGTTAATGAAAGCTCAAGGGAGGGACCAAAGGTGATGGTTTCCTTCTTTGGCAGACTTTAGGTACATAAGGGTGCTGCGGGAAGACGAGGCCCAATGAGAAAGAGCACCAAACACCACTTTAAAAGCGGAAAGGCTTTATTTCAGCCGGCAGAGCAGCAGCAGACCTAGAACCCCAAAATGTCTGGGCTCCCAACTGGCTCATTCTTCTCCTTTTTATCTCCAGTCAAAAAGTTCTGGCCCACACGTACCTTTCTCATTGGTCAGTTTGAATCAAGCTGGAGAAGTGGGCTCTGCTTTTACAGAACTCTGGGCTTTCACAGAAGTGGAAGTAAGCCTTAGTTTCCATATCCCAGGAAGTTAAGTTTCTACATTCCTAAGAGCTGAGTCACCGCCGGCAGGATCTCACAGGTGTATCCTCGGGGTCTCCTGGAGAAGACCTCTGTTCTCTTAGACCTCACTTTTTGTGGGTATCCTCTGTCAAGGGAACTTTAGAGAACACCTTCATCCTGAGCTTTGGGAGAGACGGGATTGAGAGACCAGAGTGAGTGGGGAGAGGCAGGAGAGACCTTGGTGCAGCTTCTTCACTTCCACACGTCAAAGCGCCATGTTTTGGGCTATCAGTTTCTGAGCCCCAGCAGATACATACATTGTAGTTTGCTATAGTAGCAAAATACGGGAAACAACCTAAATATCAGTATGTATCTGTTCCTGGCTAAATTATGGAACATTCATGCAATGCAATACCATGCAGGTGTTAAAAATACTATGCAGGTGTTAAAAGTGATTACAGGTCCATAGGAAATGATACAGAATGATATTAAAGATATATATTTTGTTACCATTTCTTTCTTTCTTTCTTTTTTTTATTTTTTGAGACAGAGCCTCAAGCTGTCACCCTGGATAGAGCGCTGTGATATCACAGCTCACAACAACCTCCAATTCCTGGGCTCAAGAGAGTCTCTTGCCTCCGCCTCCCAAGTAGCTGGGACTACAGACGCCCGCCACAACGCCCGGCCATTTTTTGGTTGCCTCTGTCATTGTTATTTGGTGGGCCCAGGCTGGATTCGAACCTACCAGCTCAGGTGTACGTAGCTGGCGCCTTAGCCCGCTGAGCCACAGGTGCCTAGCCACCATTTCTTTCATAAAGATGGTGGACACAACTTATATGCTTATTAATGCATTAAATATTTCTAGGAGGATAGATGGGAAAATTATAACAGTGGCTTCCTGGAGAGAGAGGGAAGGAAAGTCTTACACACTTACCATTACACATAATATACCTTTGTGTGCTATTTGAATTTTTTATCATGTTCATATATTACCTATTAATTTTTTTAAAATAGAGAGTTGCAGATATTACTTGCCCATTTAAAATTGTTTGTGAAGAGGGAGAATGAGTAATTATCAAATTTTCCAATCTCAAAATTGGCGTATGACGATAGACTTCCTTGTGTGTATACAAAGAGCTAGCATGCAATTGGTTTCCTATGAGATGAAGTTGCCACTGCTCATCTTTGCCATATGTTTCGTTTGTGTTATTGATTTATTTGATGATACTTCAGTTGGTTCCCAAAAGAATATAAGATGCCTCAAGTAGGTTCATGGGGAAACCTCTATTTTTTCCAGTGTGTCCTTAACTGCAGAAGCAAAGCCAGGGCCTATAGACTAGATAGATCTGCTAGGGCAGGGCCCTTTGGTAGAGAAAGTCATCACAGTGGTATTAGGTCATGGGTACTGAGGGAGCCTGGACCCTCCTTCTTCAGCCATACTGTGTCTTAGTCTGCGAGGGCTCTGTCTGTCTATACTACTGGTACTATGTATTAGTATCTTATGTTCAACAAGTATGTCCTATGAACTTGGCCCTGGGCTAAACACCTGGCATGTTATTTTATTAAATTTTCACCCATATTAGGTGGGTGCTGGTATTATTGTCACCAGTGTATGGATGAGGAAACTAAGGCACCAAAGAGTTGAGTAATTTTTCAAAGTCACATGTTGGCAGGTGGTACAGCCAGGATTTAAGCTTGGTGTTAAGATTCTACAACCCTGATCTACCAATCTTAATACTGTATAATGGTTTTAAAGTGGGGGAAAGCAGCTATAAAAGGCAGGACTAGGAAAGGAGGCTGACTATGGGGCTGGATTCTTTTAGAGGGGAAGAAATAGAGTCTATGTCCAAAGATGAACTCTTATGTTGATCTGGGTCATTCTAAGTATCCCGGAGGTATTCAGCTGATGGAAGAGGAGTGGAGAGCAGAGATTGAGTGAGAACAAGGTGCTCATGATTCTGGGGGCCATTCTTGTGAGAGTGAGATGTAGGGTAGTGTTACCAGAATTTCTTCTTCAGTAGGTCCTTGGTCTCAGAGATTTGAAGAATGAACCCTTATCCCACAGATCACTGGTAAAATAGGATTTTATTAGACAGAAAGGAATACAGAAGCAGTAAAAAAGCCCCAGTGCTTTTGGAAAAGGGGAAGATCCAAGTTGGAAGTCTCCCTGGGTCCTTTGTCTAGTGGTATATATTGTCTGGAGAATTATATTTTGGCTAGGATTTGGTAGGTGGAAAAATATCCTTTCAAAGTTGAATGCAGACATTCCCCTGAAACAAGGTTATTAGGTCTTTGGAGTTTTTGTCTCAGGGAAGGGATTGGGGTGGAACGACCCCAAAAAGGTTTCAGGCTGCTTTGTTCATGATCTTGTTAGAGCCCAGAGGGTGTGGCCTGGAAAAGGCAGCCTGTTTGTGCCTAGAAATGGGGATCTAATTTCTGAGCTCATCTGGGCCTAGAGAATGGGGAAATCCCTGTCCAGTGCTGAGTGGGGGAATCCTGTATCAGGAGCACCTAAAGCCAGGGAGCTCAGCACCTTGGACAGATTGATGGCCTCTGCCTAAAGGAGAAATTTATAATATATATGTTTATAATGTGACAGGCAGGAGAGATTCAAGAGTGAAACACGCAGACCTCATCCTTACTGAGATAAGTAAATCAACAATTCAAAAATCAGAGGACTGTGTAAGTAAGTGGTTTGATACACCCACTGGGCATAGACAGCTATGGAATAATGGCAGGCTCACCTAACTCCATCATGGGTAGTCCGAGAAGGCTTCCTGGAGAGGGAAGCTTTATATTGAGAAGAGGTTGGAGAAGAGGATTTATGCACAGGAGATGAGAAAGCAAGACCGAAGCGCTCTGGAGGAGTGGCTTGTCTGTCAGAGTGCCTCGTCCCAGAGGTGGAGCTGGAGGCTCCTTAGAAATTAAGGTCATTCTGGTAGGCACAGTATTGGGGATGGGTCCTACAAGGTTAAGGACTGCCAGCTTGGATTATAAATCTCTGTTTCCTTTTGCATATGTTCCAGTTCCTGGACCTGGTATGTAATAATTTTTTTTTTTTTTTATAAATATGAAAGAACTGAGTACCAGGAAAGAAATCAAGGCAGAGATTCAGCCTTGGAGAAACATGACTCCTTGCTTCCCTGCTTAAGTCTCGCCAACTCACCAGTGTTCATCTTGGACATGGTCTCTTTCCACAGTTGCCTTAATCTGGGTTAGAGGCCTCTCCCAGGTGCTTCTGTCTTTCTCTGTGATTGCTCCAGCACAGGGCTGTCCACACTTTGCTGTGTCTGATCACACGCTGTCTTCTCCACTCAGCGTTGTGCTCCACTGAGGGTAGGGGCCGTGCTGCTGCCAACCTCTGGTGAGCACAGTGCTGAGCCCATAGTGGGTGCTCGCCAAAGGTGTGCTGAATGATTGGGAGATTTCTCATAGCCTGGAAATTTTAGTCCAGACTCTAAGCTTGGCCTGCCACAAAATGACCTAGTTTTGAAAATTACTTTTGCAGCCCTTCCTGCCTTCATGGTGTCCTGAATCTCTAGCTCAACTCCAAACTGAGCACTCTTTTTTATGTAAGTTACCGTTTATAATCACAACTGAAGCTTCATTTCTATTGTTCTCTGCTTGGAAGACACTTTCCCTATTGAAATTCCATTATTGTTCAAAGCCTGGGTCAAACCAGAGCTCTTTGAATTTCTCAGGGGGACCTTGTCGCTGCCGCTCTGCAGAGTTCGTGTGTGCTGCTTTGTCATGAGATGAGTTGCATACCCACGCTGTTTCCCTTACCAGGTTCCAAGCTCCCTGAGAGCAAGATCACATCTTCTCCATCTTTGTTTCTCCTGTGATGCCTTGTACATGATAGGGGTGAAATGAATATTTAAGTAAGGGCTGTGTGTACTCATAGCACATAGCAAGTAGCATTTTTGGAACTGAAGTCCGAACTGTGTAAGAATCAGAGCCCGAACTAAGGTAATGAGAATGCCAACAGTGCTTACTAAAACTTGACTAAGTGATGTCTCTAGGACCCATGCAGGATTTGCTGACTCAAGTCCAAGAGTACAGGGTCCTGCCCCTGAAATCTTTCTTTCTAAATGTACCCTCAGTGATTTTTGTGCACTTTGAATTTGAGGACTTCCCTCCATTCGAGGTGCATTACAGTTTATATTAATTAGAATTCTTTTGAAGCCATAGTTCTAAATGTCATGTCCTGACAATAACCAAAGCCAGAAAAAAGGGAGAACTTGCCTGGTTGACTCTGTGGTCTTAGCTTGGGGGGGAAATCTTTCTTTGTACCTGCTTGGCTGGTTTGTCTTTATTCCTTTTTTGGCCACTCCTAAACTATTCAGGACAGTTGACATAGAGTTGCCTTGGACCCATCATTTTTTCCTCCTGGTTTACCAAACCGAATCCCTAAACAGAAAGAAGATTCTCTTAAGGAAGAAGGAGGGTATAATAGAGGTTGACATTGTTGCTAATTCTCACAGAAATCCTGTGCAATAACCTCTACTATCCCAATTTTATGCCAAAATAAACCAGCTCTTGTAGGTGGTGTTAAATCTGCAGGGCAGAGCAGGGACTGGAATTCATTTCTTGTTCTGGATTCTCAGCCTGATCTCCATCACAGCCTACGCCAATACCCATGTGTAAGAAGAGAATTTCATTTGGAGTTTCACAGATATCATAAAATAATAGATCAGACCTGCCAGGAGTAATGCGTGCTTGCCTCAGTGAATAGTTTTAAGGAATCTACTTTTTAAACCATCTTTGGCAAGCACAACATTTCCTAAGTGTTTATATAGATATTTTTAAAAGTGTCATGACTTGCTCCCTGATGAATATAATTTACCCCTTTCCTCATTCCCTTATACTTGAGTAAGATTGTTAAGTGGCAGTCTACACTCTGAAATATCCATATTGTGGTTTGGGGACCTGTTTAAGCATCAGTATTTACAACCCCTGTCTAATTAGGAGTCTAGAATTACGCTATAGAATTGAGATTCTCAAACTTGAGAATGCATCAGAATCATCTCGCATTCTTTTCCTAATTTTTAATTATTCGTTTTTAAATTTGTGTCTATTATATCTGTATAGAGGAAATAGCATATACCAGTGTGCTACTGCCCATTTATTCCCAACTCCATGTTTAGTGACATCATATTAGTCACTTAAAATTGGTCACATTAGGGAGGCTCCTGTGGCTCAGCGAGTAGGGTGCCGGCCCCATATACTGAAGGTGGAGGGTTCAAGCCCGGCCTCGGCCGAACTGCAAAACAAAAAAATAGCCGGGCGCTGTGGCGGGCGCCTGTAGTCCCAGCTACTAGGGAGGCTGAGGCAAGAGAATCGCTTAAGCCCAAGAGCTGGAGGTTGCTGTGAGCAGT
>CAUYON010018133.1:0-15709 GCA_963573935.1 Arctocebus calabarensis
AGAATATAAATGTTTTCATATAGTGATTAAAAGGCCATGAAGGCTATGTTAAATAGTTCAATGAAAATATTTCAGAATGTATATAAAGTCAGCACATTGTGCCCCACGATTGCACCAATGTACACAATTATAATTTAATAACAATAAAAAAAGTCATAGTCACCAAATTAATCTACAGATTCAAAACAATTCCTATTAAAATCTCAGCTGACTTCTTTACAGAACTTGGCAAACTGAACCTAAAATTCATACAGATGTTCAAGGGACCCCAAAACAGCTAAAACAATATAGAAAAAAGAACAAAGTTGGTGTTAGCATTCTGGGAGGCTGAGACAGGAGGATCCCTTGACCTCAGGAGTTCAAGGCCAGCCTGAGCAAAGCAAGACCTCTATCTCTACTAAAAACAGAAAAATGAGTCAGTATTGTGGCTGGCACCTATAGTCCCAGCTATTCAAGAGGCTGAGACAGGAAGATCACTTGAACCCAGGAGTTTGAGGTTGCTATGAGTGGGGCTGTTGCCACTCCATTCTAGCCTGGGCAACAGAATAAAACTCCGTCTCAATAACAAACAAATAAACAGGTGGTGCCTGTGGCTCAAAGGAGTAGGGTGCCGGCCCCATATGCCAGAGGTAGCGGGTTCAAACCCAGTCCCGGCCAAAAACTGTAAAACAAACAAACAAACAAACAAACAAAAACAAACAAAGTTGAGGGACTCATATTTCCAGATTCCAACACTTAGTATGAAACTGAGTACTCAAGACACTGTGGCACTAACACAAAGACAGACTGGCCAATGGAACGGAAGTGACAGTCCAGGGAAAAACTTACATTTACAGTGGATTGATTTCCAACGAATGTCAAAGCAACTAATGGAGAGAAAGAACAGCCTTTTAAAAAACAGCACGGAGAAAACTCAATATCCACATGCAAAATATTGTGATTAGAACCTTATCCCTCACCATATTCAAAAATTAACTTAAATGGAACATAAATCCAAAGATAAGAGATAAAGCTTTATGACTCTTAGAAGAAAACACAGGTGGTACAAGATGCGAGAACATTGCTACAAACCATATATTCTATAAGGGATTTGTATCTATGATATATAAAGAACTATTACAAGTCAACAATAAGGAAAAATAACCCAATTAAAAAATGGGCAAAAGAGCCAATAGACATTTCTCCTCAGATACACACATGGCCAAGAAACACATGAAAACACACTCAGCTTCCTTAGTTATCCAGGAAATGCAAATCCAAACCACAACGAGTAACACTTCACACTGACTTTGGGTGGTTATAATTTAAAAGGAGAAAAAAATAAAAATAAAAATGACTGGGATTTAAGACCGAGTTCCACTAGCTGTGCACCCTTAGGCATTAGATTATCCTCTCTGTACTTCCTTTTCCATATTTGTATAGGACTAGAATGTTGATGCGATAATCCACATGGTAACTAATGACTCAGTGACTAGCAGTGTTTGCCACACCTCCACTAAATGTCTCAAAGACATAGAGAACCCAGCACAGCCTAACCAGAACTCCTGTTCTCCACAGCTCCACTCGACCCCACTCTCCTCCACTAGTGAACAGAAGCACTGCCGCTCCACTTACAGCGCCATCCTCCTCTCACTACCCTGCCACACCCACTCCGTCCGCAGATACCCAGCCACCCTCCTGTCACCAACACACTGCCCTCTTGTGCAAGCCTATGCCACCTCTAGTCTGACAGGTACACTCTGCAGCCCTAGCGCTGCCTCCCTGCCTGCTCTCTGACCACCTGCTTTCATGTTCAATGGAGCAGCATAGTAGTAAGCTTCTAAGTGTCCACACCAGGGGGTCATTTGCCTGTTTGCTCTCCTACTGTCTCGCACCACCACGGTGGTTAGCCAGCTTTGACAATGCAGATGAGGAGCACACCCAGGGATGGTGTCAGGGGAAGGAATCTAGATCCCTGGATGTCCCTTGACCTGGTCACCACCAGCCCTACAGCTATATTTAGGGACCCTGGGTTTCACCACACGGGATTGCTCACCTCCATGATGCTGTGTGTGTTTTGGGGGAAGGATCAAACTTTCACCTTGTTTGTGCCAGTGTGGTTGAAGTCTTGTTACAGAACCCTGACCTGTACTCTGGTAACATAACAACTGGTTTCCCGGAGACAGGTGCGGCCGTGACACACGCTGCGCTGGCTGCACAGTCCGGCAGTGGGTAGTGAGGAAACGCATGGCGCAGGGCAGGAAGCGAGTCACTCCTGCTACACCAGTAACATCTGAAAACAATGTTGGCCGCACTGATTTGAATGACAGGTCCTGCACTTGTCAAACCTGCAGCTCTACAAGACGCAGGTAGGAAAAAAGCAAAGGCTGGGAATGTGGCTGCCTGTTCACCACCGCTCTTGTCAAGGTCTGTGGAGTACATGGGGTTGAGTAGGAACTAGTCAATTTGAAAGCAGTTCTGCTGAGAGGCTCTGTCCTCCGGGTCCGATCCTCCAGGACTCCTTCCAGTTCCTCTAAAATGCTAAGCTCTTTCTATTTGCAGTATTTTTTCTCAGCTCCCAGCATGCCTAACCCAGTCATCCTCAATTTTCACTCACAGGGACCTGACCTACACACCACCACCCCCTATCTTGTTTCGAGCCCCCGGTCTCACCGTCTATAAGTACTCACACTCTCAACTCGCCGGCTCACTTGCCGAACCTGGGTTCCCTCCCAGTGCACCTGTCCCCTGACACCTAACCGAGCGCCGGGCACACGGCAAGCGCTCAGCGAACGAGAGACTCAAAAACATTAAAGGGCACACAGCAGGACCTACCCACCGCGCATCCGAGGGCTCGCGAGGAGTCCCGGCGCAGATTTTAGGTACCCGGAGTTCAGACTCCTGGTTAGTTCACTGGCCCGGGGGCGCTCGGGTTCCGCATCTCTGCGCAGGTGCACTGGCAGAGGCGGCGGGAGGGCGGGGAAGTGCTGGCCTCTGCAGGCCCCGCCCACTGACTGGAGGCCCGCCCAGGCGGTGCCGGCCAGGACTCCTCACACTAAGGGCCGCCCCGGGAGGCGCGAAGCCGGGTGAGGCCCCAGTCCAGTTGGGAAATCGCCCTCCCGTTCCTAGCGGCCAGGTCCCGGGGGCTCACCACGTCCCCCGGAACCTGCAACTCCTCCGGCCTCCGCCGTCGCCACTGGCCCAGCGCCAGTCGGTCCATGAGGCCTCACGCCCGAGCCCACCAGGCCGCTCACTCCCGGGCTGACCCCGCCGCTTGCCACGCCCCCTTCCGCTTGTGGCCCGGGGGAACCAATGAGGAGCTGGGGGGCGGGACTCTGCGAAGAGGGCGCGAGTTCTGAGGCGAGGGCCGCAGGCAGGATTAGCGGAGACCGGAGTCTTCCAAGCATGAGGGACGGTGGGGGAGTAATCCGTTTGCCCTAGGTCATTGTTTCTCAAAGAGGAGCCTGTTTGTCGCTTCTAGGTTAACAGAATTAGCCGCGGGGCGCCGAAGAGCCCATTCTTTCAGGATCCCGCCACGCTCAGCCTGAGGTTCTGCGAGGGGAGCGCCCGCCTCCTCTCTGGTGATTGGTCGCTGGTCCCGTCGGCAGCTACGGTTGGCTGATTGATAGCAAGGCGGGCCAGTCGGATGGGCGAGGCTGCGGGTGCCTCCGGGAGTTGTAGTCGCGGGAGGCCGCCTCGCTTCTGGCTGGGACCCGCCGTGCGGCGTGGGGAAGGCGCGGCGCTCCGCATCCAGCAGTGCTCCCTAGTGCTCCGTGGCTGTTTTAAATGAGTTGTTGTTTGGGAGGCCTCGGAGGCAACTCTGTAGGCTGAAGGGCCCGCCTGCCAGGGCAGTCTGACAGTGCCAAAGGGGGAAACTGAGGCCCAGAGAAGCGAGGCCACTGTCAGGAGCGTGGGCGACCGCGGCAACGCCGGGGTCGGGGTCCTCGCCGCCTGAACAGTCGCCCCGCGCACTCTCCGGGCAGCCCGCTGTCCGGTCCAGTCGCCTGGCCCATCGCTGTGCCGAAAGCGCCAAGGTCCTCCCGCCCTACCATGGAGCTCCAAGTGGCTCCTCTTCAGAGCGCCCAACCGGCCTTTTATTGGTGAAGTGAAATACGGCAAGAGTGCGTGTGTGACCTGGCTTTGGCCAGTGAGAAGTAAAGGTCTGCTGGGGAAGAGTCTGGGAGTGAGTCTCCTTCCCCATACAAATGGAGGTGGGTGGGTGGGGTTATTTTCTTTCCTGTTGTTTTTGTCCCTTGTGAGCATCCTGGAGCTGGTGCAGCCCTTTTGTCACCAAGCGGCAGCTGGGGGAAACGTAGTAGAAAGGAGGAAAGCACCCAGGGCCAGAACAGCCTGAGCTTATGAACCAGCTGCAACTGCCTGTCCTTCTTGATTTCTGTCGTGTCCCCCTTATTTGAGTAACTGCGAGATTACCATTCCATTGCAGTTGAAGCTTCCTTTGTTACCAGGGATTCTTCTTGAACCATTGCAGTGAACTAGGTGAAGCCCTACTTGAGCTATTTGCTACATGATTTTTAGCACATTATGTAGCTAATTACATGTTCCTCATGTATAAAGGATAATAATGATGACTTAGGGCGATTGTGAGGATTGTATTATGTATTTACATATAAAACACTCAGAATAATGCCTAATACTGAGTACTCAATAAATGTTATAGAACAGAAGAGCTACTAGTACACCTAGGATTGATAATGCCACTCTGGTTCACAATCCCATGTGAAAACCCTCTGGGGGTGGGTTCGGTGGCTTAGCTGCTGTGGAGACTGAGACAGGAGAGTGGCTTGTGCCCAGGAGGTCTGGGCTTCAGTGCACTGTGACCATCAGATGCCTGCACTAAGTTCTGCATCAAAATGGTGACCTGGGATTGGAGAACCACTGAGTTGCCTTGTGCCTGCTGAAATCAGGAGTGGAGCAGGTCAAAATTCGCATGCTGATCAATATGGGTTCCTGTGCTAATGCCAGTGCATTCCATCCTGGGCACAGAACAAGACTCTGTCTCGAAAAAAAGAAAGAAACATTAAAAAAAACTCAAAAAAACCCTTGGGGCCATATATGTTTTTGGAGTTCAGAATTTTTTGAATATACCGTATTTTGAAACACCTCCAAGAGGATCTGAGACAATGCTCTGTAATCAATATTTCCACGGCAGAAATATTCACCCTAAACAGCTAAGTAGGATATATAAAGATTAAAATAGACTTGTAGGGTGGCACCTGTGGCTCAGTGAGTAGGGCACCAGCCCCATATACCGAGGGTGGCAGGTTCAAACCTGGCCCCGGCGAAACTGCAGCAAAACAATAGCCAGGTGTGTGGCAGGTGCCTGTAGTCCCAGCTACTCGGGAGGCAGAGGCAAAAGAATCGGCTAAGCCCAAGAGCTGGAGGTTGCTGTGAGCTGTGACGTTACGGCACTCTACCGAGGGCAACAAAGTAAAACTCTGTCTCTAAAAAATAAAATAAAATAAAATAAAATAGACTGGTATTAGTTCAACTGAGTTTGCTTCAAACATGGGAAAAGCTAATGATTTTTAGAACTTTTTGTATTTCAGAATTGAAAATAAGGAACTACTGTGGACCTGTATGATTGCCATTACTTTTTTTTTTTTTGAGACAGTTTTACTATGTCACCCTCAGTAGAGTGCTGTGGTGTCACAGCTCACAGCAACCTCAAACTCTTGGGGTTAAGCAATTCTCTTGCCTCAGAATAATAAATATTTTTAAGAGACACATTAAACCGAAAAAGAAAGAAGTAAAAAACAACAAGCATGGGCTAGGATGTGAAGAACTTGGATCCCTTGTACATGGCTCGTGGGAATGTAAACTTCTATAGCCACTGGGAAAACAGTATGATGTTTTGTCAAAAAATTAAAATTACTAGGCCGGGTGAGGTGGCTCATGCATGTAATACTAGCACTCTGGGAGGCTGAGGTGGGTAGATTGCCTGAGCTCACAGGTTGGAGACTCCGTCTCTAAAAAATAGCAAGGCATTGTGGTGGGCACCTCCCAGCTACTGGCTGAGGCAAGAGAAGTGCTTGAGCCTGAGAGTTTGAGATTGCTGTGAGCTATGACACCCCAGCACTCTACCAGGGGTGACAAAGTGAGACTCTGTCCCCCCCCAAAAGAAAGTTAAAATTACCATATGAGCCAGCAATTCTTCCTTAAGGTATATCCACAAGATAATCAAGGACACAAAACAAATATCGTACACCCTTGTTAATAGCAGCATTAACTGCCAGGGGTAGTACCTGTGGCTCAAGGAGTAGGGCATGGGCCCCATATGCTGAGGGTGGTGGGTTCAAACCCAGCCCCAGCCAAAAAACTTCCAAAAAATGTAATAATAATGACAGCCAAAAGGCAGAAGCAACTCAAGTGTCCATCAATGGATGAATGTATAAATAAAATGTGGCATATCTATACAATGGAATATTATTCAGCCTTAAAAAAGAAAACAATGCTACAATGTGGATGAAGCTTGAGGATATTTATACTAAGTGAATGAGCCATTGACAAAAAGTCAAATACTGTGTGATTCCCACTTAGATGAGATATTTGAAATAGCCAGATTCATGGAAAGTAGACTAGCAGTTGTCGGTGCCTCAGAGGAGGAGAAATGGGAAGTTAGTATTTAATGGGTACTGAGTTTCAGCTTGGGAAGATGAAAAAGTTCTGGAGATGGAGGATTGGTGGTGATAGTTGCCTAACATTGTGAATGTAGTTAACACTCCTATAAAGTATGTACCTAAAAATAATTAAGGTGGCAAATTTTATATTATGTATATTTTGCCACAATAAAAAATAAATACTTCACTGGGAAAAGGTGTTTTTTCATGCACCACTGTCCACTGTGCATACCAGGGGAAATAGCTCTCAGGGTGAGGTGATTTGAGTTCCATTTTCTATTTGCTGATTTCTAGCACCTGAATGAGCGGCTTCAATCTCCAAATCCCTTCCTGTTTTTGATGTGGAGACTGAGGCAGGAGAATCGCTTGAGCCCAGGAGTTGGAGGCGGCAGTGTGGTGTGACGTAGCCTGCTGCACTCCAGCCTGGGCAGCATGGCAGACCCCATCTCCAAAAAGTAAAATAAAAGTTGGTTTGATAATAATGGTACCTACCTTAACAGGATGCTTTGAATTTTAAGATACTGTCTGTGGCTATGGAGCAGTGAGTGCTATATGTACCTCCCTCCTTCCACACTCCCGTGACTTCTTTTAAAAATTACTACATCTGGGCAGCGCCTGTGGCTCAGCGAGTAGGGTGCCGGCCCCATATACTGAAGGAGGCGGGTTCAAACCCGGCCTCGGCCGAACTGCAAAACAGAAAAATAGTCGGGCGCTGTGGCGGGCGCCTGTGGTCCCAGCTACTCAGGAGGCTGAGGCAAGAGAATCGCCTAAGCCCAGGAGTTGGAGGTTGCTGTGAGCTGTGTGATGCCACGGCACTCTACCAAGGGTGACAAAGTGAGACTCTGTCTCTACAAAAAAAAAAAAAAAATCACTACATGTGCTCGTGTTGCTGAGATGGAGAAGACAACATATGATGTAAAGTCAGCACAGAGCTTGGCATGCAGTAGGTGTTTAATAATAACTCCTTCCTTCTTGCCCTGTTA
Source organism: Arctocebus calabarensis (assembly GCA_963573935.1). NCBI lineage: Eukaryota > Metazoa > Chordata > Mammalia > Primates > Lorisidae > Arctocebus > Arctocebus calabarensis. Next base: position 7,601 of record CAUYON010018133.1, read on the forward strand.
TTTACAAATTCCCAGTACTTCTTGGCACAAGTATACGGTTATCTTCTATCTTTGGCATTCAGTTTCTTTAGCTATTACACTAACAACAATCAATGGTTATCATTTCTGCCTGGAAAACCTTTCCCCTCAGCTGCATCTGGTTTGTTCCTTCTTGTTTTCCAGATTTCGATTAAAACATCCTCTTTCCCACAGGCCCATGTCTGAGCACCCAGAGCACAGTGGCCACCCATACTCCTGCCTGACCCAACTCCAGTGCCCCTGGCACCTGTCACTCTGTGGTAGTTCTCTTTTTTGCTGATAGATGTTGCATTAACTCCGGCCCCTGCTCCCCCAGGGCGTGTTCTGTGCTCTGAGAGCCACCGCACAGTAGGCACTCAGGAAACCACTGTCCTGGTCCACTTGGCATCTTTGATCTCACTTAGTCCTCTGGCAGTACTGCAGGGCTACCTTTGGGTTCAGATACAGAAATTGAGGTTCAGATAAGTTACTCATTGTGCCCAGGGCTACAAACGATTCCAGGGAGACCTGAATTCAAACAGCATCTGCCTGGGGTTCCAGCCTCCTGCTGGCCTGTGGCCTTGGCCTTCAGTTACCTGAGTGAAGCCTCCTTGTCAGGCTGCAGCTCACCTGTAGCTCTGTTGGTGCCCTCAGGGGCCTTTCAGGCCCAGTGGGGGTGCCCAGGTGCCTTGCTGGGTGCGGCTCTCCCTGTTCTGTCTTCTGATCACTTTTGTTTCTGAAGAAGCCTGGGCATGGCATGTGCCATTAAGGGCTGGCATCCCTAAGGTCTGGCTACCTCCCATTCCCTTCCCCACCCAGCCCACCCGGCCTGGAGCTGGCTGGGGCCTCCCCTGAGCAGAAGCCCCTTGCACTCCAGGTCTCTTCATCCCACATCACCACCACCTCTCTCTTCCTACCTCTCCTGTTCCCCTCAGTGCTCAACTGTCAGCCAGTGTCATTGGTGTCATCGGGTGGTGGGGAGGGAGACACGGGGACTCTCCGGTTTGGCTCTAGTTTGTGGCTCTGATCAGAGCCCGGAGAATATACCCCTTTCAATGGTGCTGTCCACACTTTCTTGCCTGGACTTGCCATGGAGCTCAAGTGATCTGTGTTGATCGGTGTGTCCCCAGAGAGGGCACCCAGGGCAAGGCCGGTGACAGGTGAGATCAGCACTCAGCTGGGTGGTGTCTGCTCACGCCAGGCCCTAGGAGAGGCTCCAAGAGAGGGTGCTCCACCCCCTGCCCCCCTGGCTGCAGCTCATGATGCTGAGTGACAAGGCTCTGGTGGGGTGTAAAGTAGGACAAAACTGTAAGAACGCAGAATGTCCATGGTCCACTTCTCATCTTTCTAATGATGTATTTATACTAAGGAGAAGCTGAGGAGGGTGGACAAGAGGGCCCGAAGCTCGGCTGCCCGGAGGTCCTTACCTTGAGCCTCAGTCTTCAGCTCAGTCCTCTCCCTGCAGACAGGTGGAGGTTCTGTCCCAAGAGCATTACAATCTGAAGGATGCACTTCTTCCTGAAAGGTCAGTCACATGCTTGTTTTGATCAGGGTCTTGGTTTTGTTTGTTCCAATTCGGCTGTGTTTTCTTTTGTGGCAAGACTTAGGGTTAGATTCTCTCAATGTAATACTTATAACAATCCGGGAATACCACGGTGGCAGAAACAAAGTAACAACACGCTGCTTTCAACTTTCCAGATACAGTGTGTACCTGTAAACCTGTCCTCTAAGCCTGTCCATCCCCTGAATTATTTTCTGACACTGTGAATGTGTTCTTTAGGGATGACCAGAAACAGGTAATTATTTAATATTGAAAGACTTTATGACCAGTGCAAATGAGAGATGTGTATGATAGCCTATAATGTATATGCCCCAAACCATCCCATAATGTAAGCACAAACAGTTGCTACTTACAGAAGGCAAGGATTTTATAGTCTGCCATTTTGCACTTTCTTCATAGATGCTGTAGATAATTAAAAATATTAATAAACCACAAACGTGCCTTCCAAAGTCAACAGCTTTATGTTTGAATGGGAAGTCGTAATTGTCTCGTTTTAACCCATCCCTGCTTCTAACACCTTGGCAATGTTTGCTAAACGCCATGCACCATGTGCTTCTTATCTTATGCCATGTTTCAAAAATAGATTGAAATTTTAACATGTTTTATATTTCATCCTAAATTTTTTTATTTTCAAGTGTACGAAGTCACATTGGTTATGTTTGATAATCCATTTTTGGCATGTATTTTCATATAATTTAGTGTGGTTTTGCCTCTCAGTTCTCACAACATAGTAAGGGGAGAATGCAGCATGTGGAAATATGACTGATGCTACAACAGTGTGTGGGTTGGAAATAATAAGGATTATAAATGACTCCTCAGGTATAGAAAATAAGGAGAGAAGACTTATTGGGGAGAAGTAAAAAAGCTTGCTCTCTTTATGCACAGCTGAAAGAAGGCACTGGGAAAGATATATTACTCTTCACCTTTTTTTTTATTTCTAAGGGGGTTTTTATTAACCCCTTTTTATCAATCAAAATAAATTGATTGCCAGTGAATGCAATATTTTCTGACTATTTGAAATTATGAAACAAAAGCAAAGACATGCAAACTCACATGCTACATTTTCTGATAAATAAGAGACAAACCTCCTCCAAAGGGATTGCTAAATAGTGTTAAGGATTTTTATATTCATCCTTTAAAAAAGAACATTTTATTTAAGAATAGGAGTAGGTCTTGGGATTTGTTTGGAGTTTGACTTCACCCTGCTGTATTAGTGGCCATGTATTCTAGAGCATTGTTATTTAATGTATATATCCCATCATAAAAGGACACATTTCTGTAGGGCAAAAAGAGTTATGGCTGGTGATAGCCCAGGCCTGGATGAGGAATGACAGAATAGCCTAATTCAAGAGGAGAGAAAACTGGGTGGCCAGGAATGCATTTGGGATTCCCTTCCTAAAGACTGGATGTGGGCGAGCAAGTTGGCTCACCCCCGCCGTAGCCCCAGCTCCTTGAGAGGCTAAGCCTGGGAGTTTGAGATTGCTGTGAACTAGGCTGACGCCACAACTCTCTAGCGTGGGTTACAGAGTGAGACATGGTCTTGAAAAAACAACAACAACCCAGCAAAGAGGGGTTCTGATGACTGACAGCTGTGAGGCAATGATACAGAGTATGTGGAAACTATAAAACTGTCAACCAAATTGGTGACAGAATCTCTCTTGGTCCTCACTATTCTGGAAATAAGGCCAGAGAGTTTAAAAAAAAAAAAAAAAGGAATAAAACACAGCCCATGGCTGCCCCCACCACACATGGTGAGGTTGAGGAGGAGGTGGCAGGCTGGGCTATCCCTGGGGCCGTGGGACTTTGCCACCTGCTTTCAGCCTGACTTCCAGTGTTCAGTTGGCAGAAGGGGTCCAGCAAGGCTCTATCCTTCAGGTCCACGAAGTCAAGGTAACCCATGTTAGGGTCCCACATCCATCTCTCGTCACTGGAAGGAGACTGTCTTTCTATATCTCCTGTGATTAATTTCTTAGTAGTTTTAACAGATTTGACCTGAAAAAAAGAACATGTTATCTCAGGTTATCTAAAAAGTAGTATCAAACATAAGTATCAAAAAGTTTATAAAAGATATTTCTTCTGATTAAAATTAAGCATGTTTCATATGAACGAGCAAGTAATAGTTATGAACTCAAACTAGGCTTATATGGAGTTGCCACGAAGTTTTTACTTTATTCTCATGCAATTAGCTACTTTATCATGAGGACATTACCCTATTGATGGATTTATTTATTTATTCATTCATACATACTACTGGACTGTGCATTCCCCCCAAATCATGGTTTCCTTTTTTTTATTCTTTTTTGTTTTGTTTTTGAATGAGGAATTTGAAGTCAGCAGTCATTTTACAGAAAAAAACCATCCCAGCCATTTAAATCTGAGGTGGGCGTTCTAGTCTAGAGACAATATAAACTGTGAATCTGTTCAGAGTTTGAAGCAAATGCAAATTCATGCATTGTCCACAATTATTTTACAGTTCTATCACCTTCTGGAAATTGTCCCTGGCTTCACTTAGAGCACTTGCTAGTTGGGGTGGGGGCTCCCAGAGCTGAATGAGTAGGGCCCAGGAGAATGACACACTCCTGCAAACTGGGCTTTGGACAAGGGGAGGCATTGGCGGTGGACTGACACTCATGCAGGGCGGAGGGGCAACTCTGGAAGACACGCAAGAATGTCCAGATGGTTCAGCACAGTGGTCAGAGTTCCTTCTCCCTGCACCTGCGGGGAATGTCACTGTCAATTTTCTGGAGGATGGGGAGAACGGGAAGGAAGTTAACTGGGTGTGGCAGATGTTTAAGAACCTGTGTTCAGGTGCAGTGGCTCCTGCCTATAATTGGGAACAGTGGGTGGCTTGAGGTGGGGTATTTGAGACCAGCCCGGGCAACTCAGCTCGATCTTGTGGTGGCTCAAGCCAGCAGTCCTGGCTACTACGGAGGCTGAGGCTGGGGAAATCACTTGAACCCAGGAGTTTGAGGTTGCTGAGAGACAGGCTGATGCCACTGCACTCTAGCACTCTGGGCAACAGAGCGGGACTTCGTCTCAAAAAAAAAAAAAAAGAGAAAGAGAGGAAATATGCCATTGCAAATAAACATAGATGGTAATTATGTTTACTCTGAGACCAAAAAATATTGAATATGTGTGGGGCGATTGGGTAAATATTGATGTGTGTGGGAATCTATGTGCAAGTGACACCATGTGGCATGCTCCTTCCGCGCCCCCCTCATCCCGTGTACTAGCATGCACGCACAGCCATGCGTGTACTGGTGTGCGTTCATGGACAGCACTTGGTAGATCTTCCCAAATGCACAGATTGAAATGAGAATGGGCAGGAAATGTTAAACGTCCCCAGGTCAGGTTTGGGATAGAAGGGCAGTGGCCCCCACAGATACTGTACCACCTGGTGTTCCTTCTCAGTTGCGTCTCAAGGTTGAAGAAAGAAATCACTCAACAAAGGCCACTCCTTCGCCAGCCTGAAGAGGTGGCTGATGCCACCTACAGCCGGGAAACTGGCTCTACAAGCTGTGCCCAATTCACGCCTGGGTTGGGTAGGAAAGAGATTATAGTTTATGGCAGAGTTGGAAAATGGACAGGCAGCACTCAGGAGGGGTTTTGTTTTTTTCCCTGAGAAGTTGTAAGCAATTAAAAAGATGTTTAAAAATTATTTTAACTAAAAAATGTTTGGACACTGAAGCAATCAGGTTAAAATTTATAAACTACATTTCTTATAAATACATTTCTTCAAACCAATGCCTTTTGGAACATAATCACATTTTTTTTTCTGGATGGCAGCCTGACAACATTCAACCCAAGGCTAGATTCAGTTAGTGGGGACACACTTATCTGGGTGGTCTTGTCTTTTTAGGGGAAACCAGATTACTGTGAAACCATCAGGTAGCACATACTTCTGAAAAGAAATGGAATGTATTTTTATTGGCAAAGCCAGGATGAAGTATGTCTTGAAATCTGTTTTACAAATAAACTTGCACATAAATTGTCCATTCACTGCTTGGAAATCTTTTTTCTGCATTTGAAGAGCTGTCAGAGGTCCCTAATAAACAGCAGTCTTATTTAGTTTACTGGATATGTAATTCTTCTTTTCTTTGAAAATAATTATTTTTCAAGCAAGTGCAACAAAAATACAACCAATAAAAATCCAGCTATGACAGCATAAACAACCTTTATAGCAGCATATACATGGAGAGCTTCCAATAAAAGCAGGCCCTGGCAAGGGAGCCTGGGAATGAGCTGCTCGCGTTCCCAGACCAAGGCCGGGCTCCTAAGGGTTGAGCGAAGAGCATTCACAGCCCACTCCCACTTGTGGTACTGGTTAGGGTGACAGAGGAAGGGCCCAGTTGCCAGGGTCACCCTTGGGCCACAGAGAAGGAAGGGGCTAGTGGTTTGGTTGGATTCCTTGTCGTTTATCTCAACCTGGTTTTGTGAGAGACCCTTCTCAAGGCCCAGAAGGGACCAGAGAAGCTGCAGGGCTCCACAGCTGCAAGTGGGAAACCGTCCCCAGTGCCAGGTGTCCCTCCCCGAAGGGTGGGTGGCAGGGCTGCAAGGTGGCCTGGAGATGGACTTGAGAGAATCCGGTCCAGGGATTCTGCTCTGGGCTGGGTCAACCCTGTCCTGGCTGGTCTGCCCTTCCCAGCTCCCTGCCCAGGCTGCCCTCAGGCCCAGGTGTGTGTGTGGGGGGGTGTCAGAGATCCACGTCCGGCTGGGGAGGGAGGCTCACGGGGGAGGGGCCTTCTCCTGGAGAGCTCCGCGGCCTCAAGTTCTCAGCAGACATAGTGGGTGCTCATTTATGCTTTTTACAGGAGCTGGAGAAGAGTTATCACAGCTTGAGAAGAGAAATTAAAATGTGTGTCCTTCAGGTGCAAATCTACTGTACTTACAGTTTTACTGTTTCTCTGCAGGGGGCTCCATTAATCTTGTAACAGTGAAATTCCTAAGGAAATTAATTCCCTCCAATTGGGGATATTCTCAACTGGTCTTTGGGGGCGGAGTAATTGGAATTTAAGAGTCTCTCTTAAAAGAAAGGAAACGTTAGCCATTTTACTTGAATAACCACACTTTTAAATGCCAAGTTTTACCCATTAAAAAAACAAAAACAAACGAAAAACCCTCTCATCCTCCCTCCCTCAGCACTTCTCTGGGTTTCTAGCTTCTCTTGGGAGGGTTTACACTGACTCCCCCACCCACCCACCCAGGGGCATCCTCTGGCAGTTTCCATCCTAACCCTAACTCTAGATCAGACTGTCCCCTCCTCTCTAGGGTCATCTGCGCCCCTGTACTGGCCACCTGCCCCCTGAGTACCTCTGGGTGCCAGGAAGAATAAGGAGTCCTCAAAAGTGCATAGATAAACTACTTCCCTGCCTGTAAATGTTACTTGTCATTATCCACAAAATACTTACTCCTCAATCCCACACATATCCCTTTGAAACCCTCTGAGCCCCACAATGGACTTGGGCTCTCCCAGGCCAGCCTGGGTCCCACCCTGGGCTTCAGGTCCCTTCAGGCCAGGCAGCACCCCAGGAATGCACAGTTGTCCCATGGGTCCCAGTCTGTGTTTGAGGCCGCTGCTGTGCTAGAAAGCCCTTTCTGACCACCTGAGCCCACATGTGACTGGGCAGGAACAGGACCTGGCTAAAGGATGCTCATCTATGGAGTCAGCAGAGGAGCTCATGGGGAGCGTGGCCAAAGTCAGCCGCACTATCTTGCTTTTCTGTTTTTGAACTTTTGGGCTCTTAGGAGAAAGTCGGGTCCAGAGTGTCGTGTCATAGGCCACACCACTTTTTCACTCTGGACCCTGACATGCTCGGAGGAGAGCAAAGACTGGACTCCCCAGACACTGGTGGGCGAGAGCAACTCTAGGCAGGGAGGGTAGTCCTGGGGCTGCCCCTCCCCTGCTGCAGGTCTAAGCAGTTTCTTAGCTACAAATGGGGGGGTGGGGCAGTGATGCTGTCCACATCACCAGCTCCAGGCAGTGCCTGGCCATAAGTACGGACACCCCTGTGCCAGGGCCGTGCAGGGCTGAGCACCAGACCCCAGTGTGTACTGTTGATCCCAGAACTTCCCAAACACGGCTGGGCCAGTGCTGAGCCCAATAGTCTGTTGCTAAACTTACAGTACTTAAAGCTACCAGTCTGACCGAGGCCTGTGGCTACCAATTCTGATAATACTGGAGCTCTGGAAATGAGTGCCGAAAATGAAGGCCTCAGAAACATAGCTTTTCTGCTAATTTCTCCTGCCCTCCTGTCTCTGTATCTTTAGGTCTTTCATTCTGAAGGTTTCCAGGTCATGTAACCTTATGCCTTCTCTCCTCTCATTCATCTGCCTTTTCCCATTGATTTTTTTTTTTTTTTTTGTGGAGACAGAGTCTCACACGATCGCCCGTGGTAGAGTGCCGTGGCGTAACACTGCTCACAGCAACCTCCAACTCCTGGGCCTAGGCGATTCTCTTGCCTTAGCCTCCCGAGTAGCTGGGACTACAGGCGCCCGCCACAACGCCCGGCTATTTTTCTGTTTTGCAGTTTGGCCGAGGCTGGGTTTGAACC
>CAUYON010018143.1:0-61900 GCA_963573935.1 Arctocebus calabarensis
TTTTGTTTGTGTCCTCGGGGTCTCAGGTAGCCCCAGCAGGGTTGATGTGCACTCTTCGACCTTTTCTTTTGGTTCAGATCCAAACCCTCGGCTTTCTTGCTGAGTTTCTGTCCTTTCATGGCTATTAAACTTAAAACACAAATCCAAAATACTTCTAGAGGGTAACAAGAGAAATATTAGATAACCTTGGGTATGACAAGGGCTTTTTAGATTGTGCAAAGAAGACAATTAATGAGAGAAATAGTTAATAAACTGGACTTAACTAAAAATAAAAGCATCTACTCCACAAAGGAAATTTTCAGTGGAATGAGAGGATGAGGTACAGATTACAGAGAAAATATTTCCAAGAGGAATATCTGATAAAGGGTGGTATATCTAAAATATACAAAGAACACTTAAAGCTTGACAAGAAAACAATCTGATTTTAAAAAAGTAAAACACCTAATATACACCTTACTGAAGAAATATATATGTGTCAAATAAGCATATAAAAAGATGCTCCAAATCTTTTTTAGTTTTTTTTTATTAAATCATAGCTGTGTACATTAATGCAATCATGGAGTACAATGTGCTGTTTTCATATACAATCTGAAATATTTTCATCAAACTGGCTAACATAGCATTCACAGCATTTTCTTAGTTATTGTGTTAAGACCTTTATATTCTGCATTCCGTAAGTTTCACCTGTACCCTTCTAAGATGCACCATAGGTGTGATCCCACCAATTACCCTCCCGCCACACATACTCCTCTCCTCCCCTCCCCCCTTGCCCCTTTCCCCATTTTCTTGTGCTATAATCAGGTTATAGCCTTCATATGAAAGCTATAAATTAGTTTCATAGTAGGTCTGAGTACAATGGATACTTTTTCTTACATTCTTGAGACACTTTGCTAAGAAGAATATGTTCCAGCTCCATCCATGTAAGCATGAAATATGTAAAGTCTCCATCTTTCTTTAAGGCTGCATAATATTCCATGGTGTACATATACCATATTTTATTAATTCATTCGTGGGTTGATGGGCACTTGGGCTTCTTCCATGACTTAGCAATTATGAATTGGGCTGCAATAAACATTCTGGTACAAATATCTTTGTTATAATGTGATTTTTGGTCTTCTGGATATATACCTAGTAGAGGAATTATAGGATCGAATGGCAGGTCTATTTTTAGGTCTCTAAGTATTCTCCAAACATCTTTCCAAAAGGACCATATTAGTTTGCATTCTCACCAGCAATGTAGAAATGTTCCCTTTTCTCCACATCCACACCAACATCTCTGGTTTGGGGATTTTGTGATGTGGGCTAATCTTACTGGAGTTAGATGATATCTCCTCAGAATGGGAGAAGATATTTGCAGGTCATGTCTCTGACAAAGGTTTAATAAGCAGAATCCACAGAGAATTCAAATGTATTAGCAAGAAAATAACAAGTGATCCCATCTCAGGGTGGGCAAAGGACTTGAAGAGAAACTTCTCTGAAGAAGACAGGTGCGTGGCCTACAGACACATAAAAAATGCTCATCATCCTTAATCATCAAAGAAATGCAAATCAAAACTACTTCGAGATATCATCTAACTTCAGGGAGACAATTTCAGCATAAGAATTTTGGAGGTATATAAACCTTAAGACTGTAGCAATATCTTAGAGTAAAATGCAATAATAATAACTAACATGGTAATCAAATAGCTAAAATATGGTGGATATAGTGCTAAACCATGTGAGTCCTGCATTTTGTTACATGCAAACATATTTAACATAAGCTGTGCCTTTATAAAATAGTTCCCTTCAAACTATCACAAGAAATAACGATGCAATTCATATGCATTTTTGACAAACTCCAACAGGCCTAGGTAAGCAGTTAAGATATGGAATCAAAGTATTGTGACTGAAAATATAACCATAACATCCTTTAAGTTTATATTCATGCAAATTTCTAGTGGGAAGCTATCAAAATGGTAACAGAGTTGCCACGTCTTGGTTTAAGGTGTCCTGGCCTAAAGTTACTGCTCAAGTTTGCTGTCTTTTCAGTAGAAAGGGAAAGTTGAGGAGGAAGGACCCTAGAGACTGCTGATTTCTGCTGTGTGGCCGAATTTCTCCACCATGCTCCGCAGCACAGTCTTTCCCTTCCATATGTTTCTCCACCCTACAGATCACTTTCTTGGGACCTGAGGAAATTGTGCAGAAAAGTATGGAAATAAAATAAAATAAAATGTCAACACGGTCTGGCTGATATGCCATGCTCTGTAAACCATTGGGAATAACACATAGTCGATTTTCCTCTCGATCCCATGTGTTTGTATTTAATTTCCTATTTGAATAGTGAGTTGTGAGACAGATGTGTGAAATACATTAGAAACTCTAGGGAGGTACACATGCTTCTTTCTGTTTGATTATTTGGGTTGGTGGGTTCGAGCCTGGCCCAGGCCTGCTAAAAAACAACAAGAACAGTAAAGATAACAGATGTATCAAATTTTGTAATATGTCAGTGAATTAGAAAACCTAACTTAAGCTACCTCTTTGGAAGGGATAAATTATTTCTTAAATAACTGAAAGAACTAGAATTAACATGGAGTTCACACCACATCCTTGCCAGCATCTCTGCCTTGACACTTTGTGATGTGGGCTATTCTGATGTGGTTAGGTGGAAAATTTAGCTTTTAATCTCTCTATAGCCTGCTTCATCCTGATTCCAGCTTAGCAATCATGGTCAACATCATTATCTTAATAAAAGAATTTCCTCAATAGAAGTTTATCAGTCTTAATAGGCTATTTGAAAGAGAAAGAAAGAAAAAACACTTGAAGTCCATTTTCAAAAACATAGATGGATTTCAAAAGTATTTTCTTGTATATTACAAGTATGAACAACAAATAAGAAATATTACCTCCATTTTTCTCTGTTTGCCCCCCTCCTCCACAGCGAATCATTTTCCACTTCCAAGATAGAAATTCACAGTAGACTAGATTCTTTTAAACAGGTAGCAAAAAAGAAACACATGTAATAGGAAGATATTCTAGATGTAGCGTCTTAATACATAGGCTCCAGCCCACTTATTACCATTCATGAATAATAAATCGCTAAAGATTTCCTAAAATCATAATGAAACAACTTATATCAGCCATTTCTCCTCATACATTTGGAGAATCAAGTGAAAGTATCTTTGTAAACACAATACTATAGATATTCAACATACTTGAAATAAGAAAGGGTAACATTTATTTCTAAATTAGACTAACATTTGTGCTTTGAAATTTGGTACATAGTTCCGATCTGGTGATAAATAACTTAAACCAAACTTTGCTATTGTAAAGACCAAAGAAATGGAGATTTTTGAATTATTTAAAGAATTTGCATCACACTGGAAAAGAAAAGTAGTTAGCATAGAGTGTTTATATAATATGCAAGCATGTTACCGAATGGATTAACCTAAGCAAAATAAGCAAGTTATTTTCAGTGTGACTAATGACCTTATTAGATTCATGAAAGCAGGCTGAGATTCTCATGTCCAGACAATTGTCTGGAAATTAAAAGTGGGTCAGAGAGAAGGCATTAAAAAACAAGTATAGACCTGGAAGTGGAAGCTATAAGAAAAGTAAAAATAGTTTACATTGTTTCACCTGGAAATGAGAAGGCTTAGAGTATATGAAAATTATTTCAAGCAGGAAAATCAACAGCTGCCTTCAATTTTAATGGTGCCTCTAACAAGAAAACATATTTTTCATGTTATATTGAGTGGTGTTTACTTGAGAAGCAAGAAAAGAAGTTCCTAAGTAATTGAGAAATGTTAATCAAATTCTTCAAAATTGGGTGGCGCCTGTGGCTCAAAGGAGTAGGGTGCTGGCCCCATATACTGGAGGTGGTAAGTTCAAACCCGGCCCTGGTCAAAAAAAAAAAACAACTACAAAAAAAAAATTCTTCAAAACTGTAAGAAACAATATATGGCCAGTGACTCTGGAGGTGGTCCTGTTTAGGAAGTAAAAAGTGAAGCAGATAATCTTTGATAACTACATCACAGAACAATTAGAAAAAAAAATTGCAACACTAACAACAACAAAGCCAATTTCTTTTCTTGCACATGGATCCTATTCCTGTCTGTTTTTAACATTGCTAGAATTGAAACCATGTAAAATTTCTCAGATTGAGCTAAACCCATTGGCGTCTTTAGCTTTGAAGAATGAATAAACTCATCAATTCATTCACTCATCTACATCAGGGAAATAACCCTAATTTTTCCCAGGCGCTAATCAAGTCTGCAGTCTCCTTCCCTGAGCAAACTCATCTTCTTGATGAATACCTATGCTTAAATGTGCTGCCAGAGTGGTCTAGTTATTAATACATGATCTCAATCAGTCAAAATCAGCTAATATTACAAGAATGGGAAAACAAACACCACATGTACTCACTGTTGGATTAGAAGTAATTGATCAACACTCATGTGCACATTGGGAGTAATACTCCTTGGAAATCAAGCAAGTGGGAGGGGAGGGGAAGGGGGGTTCCACACCCTATGGGTCAGTGTACACTTGGGGATGGATGCCCTTAAACCTTTGATTCAAACTGAACAAAAGTCATGAATGTAACCAAAACATTTGCACCCTGGTAATATCCTGAAAAAGAAATTAGTCAAAATCAAGGAATATTGTATTACAAGTAAAATAATTTCTGAAATCAGTTAAAACAAACAAAAAATAAACTGTCATAAATTAGAGATTAAATTTTGATTAGAAACAAACAAACAAAAAAACCCAGTGATGAATGAATGAATGAATATATCAAAAAATGAATTAGCCAATGAAAATTTATTTATATATAACATAAATTTTCTCATACCAACCAGCATTCTAACACTGTACAAGAATAATGCTTTAATTTATGGAGCATTAAATTGAGATTCAAAGAATTTAAGTTGTTCTTTTTCAGTGGTGGGGGGCCAGGGGATTAGGAGGAAACTAATTATGCAATTACTATATTGTGATAGTTTGGAGACTAGACTTACAGCTTACCTGCTTGGCTTTATTACATTTCAAGAACTATAAAATAATGCCATCTAATATTTGCTAACTTTGCTGTCCTCAGCCCATAGTATCCACATGATAACTATGATGCTTCAAGCAGCTCCAGCAGGGTTACAAGAGGTCTTTCCCTCTTTTCTGGATCAGCATTGCAGATGCCAAACAATGCCAATCATGACCCTTGTCTGAAAACAGCATTCTGTGTTTTGACTATTGTCTCAGCATCTCCCCTTTTCGTGATGTCTGCCCAGTATAGGCAATGAAAAAAAGGCTATAAAGCAGTGGTTCTCAACCTTCCCAATGCCTCCTAATGCCAACACCCTTTAATATGGTTCCTCATGTTGTGGTAACCCCTCAACCATAAACTTACTTTCATTGCTACTTCATAACTGTAATTTTGCTACTGTTATGAATCATTATGTAAATATCTGATAAGCAGGATGTATTTTCATTGTTATAAAGGGGTCTCAACCCATAGGTTGAGATCAGCTGCTAGTGACATTATGTTTTCTTGAGGGAATGAAGAAAGGAGACTAGTTCTATGAGTTGTATACTTGGAAGTTGTTTAAGAAAGAGTCTATTATAGAGACAAGAACATACAATGTGAGTTTAAAATGCCAAGCGGCTACTCAAACAAAAAAAACCCAAATAAATAATAGAGATAGCAAGTGAAAAAAAATAAATCACATAAACCAAAACCAACCATGGATCAATTTCTAAATGACTCGGACAAATCAGAAGGCCATAGACCATGGTCTACTGAGGGGAAATGTTTATTTATTAAGTTTTAGTTTTTACCACTGATAGAGAAACAATATTCTAAATATGAATACATAGGTTAAAAATCAACTATTACTTGAAAGTTAAACTAGATTTCAAAGCAAATAATGATTTGCACACACAGAAGCACAGACGGAATGTCTGTATCCTTACATAAATATCCTTACATATCCAGACATATCCTTACAGTAAATTGTATCCTTAGATGAGTAGTTCCAGAAGTAGGCCACAAACATTAGCATCACCTGGCACTTGTTGGCAATGCAAACTCCTGCGGACCCCTCCAAACTTCCAAATTAGAAATTCTGGAGTACTGTAAGACCAACTATACATGTTTTAAAATATCCTCCAGTTTACTGATCTGGATTGTAACAGATTATTCTAAGCATGAAATCTCCTTATGCATTCCTAGGAGACTATTTTACACCATCAGTGTATCTGGCACTTTTAGAAGTTTCCCAATAATATTTGAGCAATAGAGGATGTGGCTGTTTCTAAGGAAGTATCAAACAATCATTGAAATTAAACTTAATTTTAATTACTTATATACTATTTGTTTATGTATCTATTTCGTACTGAAAAGGCAGCTGGCTAAGATGAAAGATGCATTGGTTTAGTAAGTTACCACAACTGGGTTAAATTGTATCTCTGCTTGGTCCCAATCACCTAGTGTGCTAACTAAGGAACTAAAGGATTAATCTAGCGATTTTATTGTTTAGGAAATATTTGAGGGTCTTTTATATTTTTGACATATTTTAGCTGATGAAAATATAGTAGTTTAAAACCATGTCAGAAAATTCGTTTACTGTGTTTTACATCCTCTTGGCCCATTTGTTTGTTCCAGACACACTGTGGCCACCAGCTGTATGCCGGTGTTCCCTGACACATGTCACCGCCCTGTGCTTATGCCATGTCTCATACTTCCTTCTCTGGGCCTGTTTGGTATTTTGGAGATTGTTCTTTACCCTTTTAGCTCATGAACAGCCTTATGATATCCTTTCTGCAATAGGGAAATCTCAAAAAGAAATTTCATGCTTATATTAACAATAAGCTATCATATGTTGAATAAAAATAGAAGTAGTATAAGTAGCATATTAAAAATATCATATTTAATATTAACAAGCATTAGCAAGAACATACCTATTCATATTCTCAATTTGATAGCTGGAATTTTCGAGCAATAGCGATGCAAAAACACTTGTTATAAATAACATAGGTAGTGTCCGAACCAGAATTTATCTACTTGCTCTGACCCCAAAGCCAAGTCTTTCCCTGTATTCGTCGCCTCCTTTCTACACCATCATGCTTCAGCTAATAGTCCAGATGGTAAATACATAGGAGTTACAGTAGAATGCTTTGTGTGTTATGATGGAGGTATGAATTTAGTAGTGCTGTACACTGTTTGGGGGAGGCTGACCGGCCAGAAAAACGGGGATCTTTTTCAGATTAGACAGAAAAACAAATAAAACCATAATTCAAAACAAATGAATCTACTATTTATCACAAACATGAAAAACTCACAAAAAGAAGTAAAACAAATATTTGACACGTAAAGTACTATGGATGGCAGAATAATAATAAATGATATGTCAAATTTGCGATCAGAATGAGAATTATACTTGAATGCAGAATGTATAATAAAACTACTCCCACGTAGTTACCATTACCAAGATTTTATTTTTTTTCCAGTTTATAGCTCTTCTTTTAGAATTCAAAAAGCACTCAAGTCCATTATAAGTTTTCTGCTTTTACATTTATTTCCACATTTTAAAAGTGAACAAACACATGATGATCATGATTTTGTATAAAGTCTAAAATGTAAATTTTAGTGTACTTTGAAAAGATAAATCTTATATGCATCTTATTTTCATGAATAGAAATCCTTTTTTCCTTCCACAAGTTGTTTATCTAATTATTTGCACATAAAAAATAATCAAGAGGCTGAGTTAATTACTAAGGGGGATGCATGTTTTAATTTTTGTAAATTAGTGTATTAACTCTGAAATAGAATTTAAGAATTATAGTGGTACTTTTTTGAATAATGTTTATAAACTCATCTGGAGAGACTTTCACCCTTATTCCTACTAGAGTGGCTTCTTAAAATATCCACTACTGTTGAAATAGCATTGCTATAACCTTTGAAGAAAATATGAAACGTCTTTTACCTTAACAGCTTGAATCAAGATTGGACCATTCTCCAGGTCAAAATATGTGAAGATTGTGAACATTTGTTCCTTTCTTCTAAATTTGGGCTAAATATGTTCTATTTAGTTTTCAGAATTTAGAGCTTTTGGTCACATCCCAACCACAGGATTACTTAACTAAGATGATGACCTAACCTGAAGGCTGTTGCTGTCACTATTAACTAGATATATCATCAAAGCGGCTTTCATGCAAATGTAGTGCAGTTGATCAACTCTGCTTTACCTTTTGTTGAACAGTCTATATGCTGTGACTTGGCAGCCATAAGGGGAAGCTTTACTTAAAATTATTTTTCTAAAGTATCTGAAATTTACATTCTTTAAATTCAAGTATCTCAAGAGTCAGCATACATTAAGCTCTTAGTAACTCAGTGTGTCTGAATTTGCTAAAACCAAAAAAAAAAAAAACAAGGATTAAGGATACTTGGTCTGAAGAGAAGCATAAAAATAAAGAAGGGTGAGGGAAAATCCTAGAGCAAGTCAGGTACACAACTCATACTGTCAGCAATTTTTCAGCCAAAGCCTGGATTGTACACAATGATTTTTTATAGGGTGTGGCTTGTTGTTTTGTAAACATATAGTTGTGCTGAATAAAAGCTCCATAGATTTATGGAACAGAGATGGGAAATTTTGGAATATAAAAGGGTAAGAAGTGACATGAGCTGTTAAATTCACAAGACAATTGAGACAGAGAACCTCAGCCTTGATTTTGCAGGACTTCTTTATAAATCTTAACATGAATGAATGAATAAGTCTTACCTTATTAATGAATTTTATTGATTCATTCATACTTCCACCAATAAACTGAACGTGGCATTTTATACTCTTCTATGATTCTTCTAGAAATATCTGCAATGGGTTTATTAAATGAAGATATTCTATTTAAATGTAAAGTTAGGTGAAAGTTTCCTGAAAATAAGACATGCCTGATAATGGTATTGTAATAGAGGTGAATGTAGCATAATAGAATATGCGTTTTACAGTGAGAAGATAGAAGGCAGTTTATTACAGTAATGAGATGATGGATGTGCCATGAGCTAAGAGTCTCAAAAGATCAGAAAATCTAAAAATTATACATTTTAAGGCCAAAATTGTAATCTTCAATTCTTGTTCTCCACCAATATACTAATTCTAATTTCCTATGTTTGCTCTGGGTATAGTCAGATGAACATCATTGCACTCAGGATGATGGTTATCCTGACTTAAGCACAGGGCTCCAAGGAAAGCTAATTGGATTCTAGATTGTTTGTGGTTTCCTGATGGGAAAAGGTGTTGGGTCTCAATGCTTAATGATTATTGACAAAGAGCAAAACAGTAGGAATTATCAGTAAAGCAAAACAAAACACACACACACACACACACACACATAAGGAGCTGATGTTGCATTCTTTATCTCTTAATGTCTATCATCTTAAGGAATCTGAAATCTTATGTCATTTTTCTAGTAATTTTATTTTGAAACTTCACTCTAGGTAATATATACTTGTGTAGTGAAGAATTAACTTCAGTATTTCCCTGGCTTTGACCATGTTGTGGGAGTCAACTCCCAAACATCGGAATTTCCTGAGTGATAGGACTATCTTTTTCATTCATAGTCTGCCCCTGAGCCACAAACAATTGTTTATGTTAACATGGGGCTGACCATACCAGAAACATTAGCTGTGCTTTTAGGGATTTGAAGATTTGGGCCCTGTGAAATAAGCCTTATCTTTAGGATTGGGGAGGAAGCTGGAGATTGATTTTCAACCATGTGAATAATAAGTAAACCAAACATACCCACAATTAGGTATGGATACAAATCTGGACATTGAAGGCCAGGCTAATTTCTAGGTTGACACCACTCTGTGGATTGACAGCTGTTGAAGTTCAGAGGATGATGCATTCCCAAGGACAGGAAACTTCAGATTTGAGACTTTCAAGCTCTGTATTGCTCCTCCTTTGACTGGTTCTGATTTTTATCAAACCAAGAGGTGGTAATATGTATCCCTAGATTTGTAGGCAGTTGGTCTGAAGTGGAAGTGGCCCTGGGGATCCCCACCATGTAGCTTGCATCTGAGGTATTGGACAGACATAGTGGTCAGGAGAATTGTGCTCTTAACTCCTAAGATTATCATATACCAAAGGTCCACTATCTCCCCCAGACAATGTACTTCATAATTTAAAAGAATGTATGACTGTGGTAGACAGCCACCAAGACAACACACAATAATCCTTACCTCCTTATAACTGCTCCCTTTTGTGAGTAAATTAGGACTGCTCTATGATGCATTAAGACTGGCTTTTACGATAAGTAGAAAATGGCAGAAGTAAAGTTGTATGACTTCTGAGGCCTTTGTCTCTTCTTTGATCTCTGAAATCATCTGCTCAGGGGAAAGCAGCTGTCATAGAGTGGAGACACTTAAGTAGCACCATAGAGAGTATCAAAGACTCACACAGAAAGAGGCTACAGACTTGACCAATGCCAACACCAACTCCTGCTATAATTGTATGTGCACCACTTTGGAAGTACATCCCACTTTGTTAGGCTTTCGGATGAGTACAGGTTCAGAGAACTTTGACTACAACCACATAAGGAGACCCCAGACAAGAATTGCTCAGCTGGCCCTTTTCTGAATTTCTAACCCATAGGATCCCTGGACATCATGAATAACTGTTCTATGCTACTAATTTCAGGGGTAATTTTTTATACTGTCAGTTAAAGTAAGTAATCTTGTTCTATACTTCAGCTCATTTAATCATTAATCTGTTGTTGTTTTTTTCTTTTTTGAGACAGTCTCATTCTGTGGCCCTGGGTAGAGTGCTGTGGCATCACCACAACTCAATTGCAACCTCACCCTCCTGGATTCAAACCATCCTCTTACCTCAGCCTTTCCAGGAGCTGGGATTACAGGTGTGTGCGCCACCACACCCAGGTTCTCTTTTCTACTTTTAGTACAGACTAGGTCTTGCCATTGCTCAGGCTGGTCTCAAACACATGAGCTCAAGGGAACCTTTTGCTTCGGCCTCTCAGAGTGCTAGGATTACAGGCATGAGCCACAATGTCCAGCCTCGCTCATTTAATCTTAACATGAGTCTCTCAGATTATCACTCATAGTTTGTTGATATCATCAAAAATCTCTGTGGACACACAGTCACTTTCTTGCCTTCCTTTTGTTTAAATTTTCAACAGCAGAATTTAAACACAATTCAAAACAGAATTTTGTAGTCCTTCTCCATGCTCTCTCTCTCTCTGCAGTCTGCAGTAACAGCACATTCCATTAGTCTTCTTCCCACTTTCAGGCATTACCTCATGCTGCTTTTGCATGTTTTTTTCTCTTACGTCTGCACTCTGAGTGTTTAAGTATTTTCTCTTGTCTGTCTTTGTTATTTTCCTAGTTATGATCATCCCTCTGGAACTAAACCACTCAGGATACTGAAGTCTCTGGACACTCCAGTCTCATTCAGTCTCTTATATAAATGGAGTATGTTGGATATAACTTACACACATCCTCCATTAAACTTTAAGTCTTCTCTAGATTACTTTATGCTATAATTTATTTGTAGTATTTATATTTTTTTAATACTTTTGACACAAGGTTGGTTGAATGCATAGATACAGAATCTGTGGCTATGGAAGCCCACTGTATTTTACACAGTTCCATGACTTTATGATAGAGTTTCTCATTCATGTATCTCAAATTTCTGTCCCTTTTTGTGGCTCCAAAATTATATGAGTATAATATAACCTGTCTTCTCTCATCTCCACTTGAATTTCTAATAGGTGTTTTCAAGATATTTTGGTCAACATGGAAGTGTTAACTAATATTCTCACTGACCCCCTCAAAAGAAACCCTTTCCATACCCAATATTTCTCATCCTGGTTAATGGCCCAACAAACTACAGTTATTGTGGCTAAAGAACACTGCAAATTATCTTTGATTCTTCTTTTCCTCACAATTACATTCTTTCTACAACCAAATTCTTATTGAATCTGCCCCAAATGTATTTCAAACCCTACAATCCCTTTTTCATTACTGACTTCATAGAACCAAGGTGCCAACACCAGTCATTAAAAATAGTACAATCAACTCCTAAACTGTATTCCTTGCCTTTTATAACTTTTTAAAAAATGATAGATAATATTTTATGGATTTATTATGTATCACATGATGCTTAAAGTATATGTGCATTGTGGAAAAACTAAAGCTAGCTAATTAACACATGCATTCTATGACATTGATATCATTTTTTGGTGAGAATACTTAATTAACATTTACTCTCTTTTCTTGCATTTTACACTTTCCTAAGTTTAAATATCTTCCTCACACTAAGGTCAAAGAAACAATAAAGTAAATAAATTAGATCACATTGTCATCGTATTAGAACATTCTTCTGATTCTTCATGGCCCCTACAAGAAATTCCACATTTCATGTGGTGACTTTAAAGCCCTGTGTGATTTGGTCTCAAATACTTTCTGACTAAATCTCAACTTCATTTTGCCTTGGTAACACCGACTTTCTGGAATGTGCCAAAATTATCCGTGCCTTAAGCTTCTGTGCTTCTCATGTCTTCAGTATAACCCATTTTCTGGCTCTTTCTTATTGTTCTGATCTCAATGAAATACCACAGCTCCTGCAATGCTTTTTCGGATTACCCTCTCTAAAATGGCCTGGCCCACTCCTCTCCTGCTCACTCTTTAACTATTTGCATAATATTTAAGAATAAATAATTTGCATAATATTTAAGAATAAAAATTGTGTAGCACCTAATATTTGAATTATAACATAATTATAACTATTTGCATAATATTTAAAAATAGTAATAATTTTGTAACACCTAACATTTGAATTGTAACTTTCATTGATATGTTGATTTTGCCCCCCTCTGGCTGCCCACCTCACCAGATTCCTGACTCCAGGAGACCGTGTCTTGATTACTATATATTTTTCATATTTTGGGGTTATCTCAATAAACACTTTCTGAATGATTAATTATTCAATGAGCTCAGGGGGCTTACAAAATGTCAAACCCAAGCAAGCTGTTATCTCTCTTATAGGACAGAGAGAAAAAAATGTAAAAATGTGATTTGTCTATGCAATGTCAGCCACACACAAATGTTTAAATGCCTTGAGACCCCTTCCTCATCATGGGGAATATAAATATCTCTTTTTATATTATTTCACCGTTTGCACTATTTATGGTATTGCTTGTGATAGAAAAACATTATTAGGCTATAAATCCTGGTAGAAACAAAGACCTAGAAATTCCTCTCATCCTTTAGAGAAATACTTCCATCTAGGCAGCAGTACGCAGTCATGATTCCAATATTCTATCAGCTACCCCAGTCAAGGGTACCAAGAGTTGATGCAGTTCATTGTTTGCTAACATTTGAAAGTAGTAAAAATGCAGCATCTGAAAATGGTAAAAGCATTCTCCATTGTTCAAGGTCAGAACATAATACCCCAACATACAGCACCTTGGCTGTTGGGTATTTGGAACTGAAGAAAATAGGAAAGTCCTTAGAAACAAAGTCTCTCAGAGCTTATTTTTCCCTCTTGTTTCTTGCCCTTCTTTCTTCCCTAAAGAATGTCATAGGACTAATCTTACTGGGGTTAGAGTGTATCTCAAAGTGGTTTTGATTTTCATTTCTCTGATAATTAAGGATGATGAACATTTTTTCGTGTGTCTGTAGGCCTTGTTCCTGTCTTCTTCAGAGAAGTTTTCCTTCAAGTCCCTTGACCACCCTGAGATGGGATCACTTGTTCTTTTCTTTTTGTTTGTTTTTTTTTTGAATTTATGTATTTATTTATTTTTATTAAATCATAGCTGTGTACATTAGTGCAATGTGCTGGCTTCATATACAATCTGAAATATTTTCATCAAACTGTTTAGCATAGCCTTCATGGCATTTTCTTAGTTACTGTATGAAGACATTTGTATTCTGTATTTAGTAAGTTTCATCTGTACCCTTCTAAGATGCACCATAGATGTGATCCTTGCTAATATGTTTGAGTTCTCTGTGGATTCTGGTTATTAAACCTTTGTCAGAGATAGAACCTGCAAATATGTTCTCCCATTCTGAGGGCTGGCTGCTTGCTTTAATTACTGTGTTTTTGACCGTTTTTAGTTTGATCAGATCACAATAATGTATTTTTGTTGTTGCTTCAATTGCCTGGGGGGTCTTCCTCATAAAATATTCACCCAGGCCAATTTCTTCAAGTGTTTTTCCTGGGCTTTCTTCTAGTATTTTTATAGTTTCATGTCTTAAGTTTAAATCTTTAATCCAGTAGCGATGTAGGCATGGATGTAGAGAAAAGGGAATACTTCTCCACTGCTGGTGGGAATGCAAACTAATACATGCCTTTTGGAAAGAAGTTTGAAGATCACTTAGGGATCTAAAAGTAGACCTGCCATTTGATCCATCAACTCCTCTACTAGGTATATATCCAGAAGACAAAGAATCACTTTATAAGAAAGATATTTGCACCATAATGTTTATTGCTTCTCAATTCATAAGTGCTAAGTCATGGAAGAAGCACAAGAGCCCATTGACACATGAATAGATCAATAAATTGTGATATAAGTACACCATGGAATATTATGCAACTTTAAAAAAGACAGAGACTTTACCTCTTTCATGTTTACATGGATGGAGCTGGAACATATTCTTCTTAGCAAAGTATCTCAAGAATGGAAGAAAAAGTATCCAATGTACTCATGTATGAAACTAATTTATAGCTTTCATATTAAGGCTATAACCCAACAATAGCACAAGAATATGGGGAAAGGGGCAAGGGTAGGGAGCGGAGGGAGGAGGATGGCTGCAGGGAGGGTAATTGGTGAGATCACACCTACGGTGCATCTTAGAAGGGTACAGGTGAAACTTACTAAATGCAGAATATAAATGTCTTAACACAAAAACTAAGAAAATGCCATGAAAGCTATGTTAACCAGTTTGATGAAAATATTTCAGATTGTATATGAAACCAGCACATTGTACCCCATGGTTGCATTAATGTGCACAGCTATGATTTAATAAAAAAGAAAAAAAGCAAAAAACCCCAAAAAGGTTTTATTAGTTTGCAATCCCACCAGCGGTGTAAAAGTGTACCCTTCTCTCCACATCCACACCAACATCTGCAGTTTTGAGATTTTGTGATGTGGGCCATTCTCGCTGGGGTTAGATGATATCTCAGGGTGGTTTTGATTTGCATTTCTCTTGTAACTGGGGATGATGAGCATGTTTTCACGTGTTTGTTAGCCATTCATCTGTCTTCTTTAAAGAAGGTTCTATTCATCTCTCCTGCCCATTGATATATGGGATTGTTGAGAAGCTAATTAAGGACACAACCTCCTTCACTATAGCTTCAAAGAAAATGAAATACCTAGGAATATACCTAATGAAAGAGGTAAAGGACATCTATAAAGAAAATTATGAAATCCTAAGAAAAGAAATAGAGGATATTAACAGAAGAACATACCATGCTCATGGCTGGAAAGAATCAACACTGTTAAAATGTCTATATTTCCCAAAGCAATCTACCAATTCAATGCCTTCCCTATTAAAATACCAACATCATACTTTCAAGACTTGGAAAAAATAATTCTTCATTTTGTATGGAACCAGAAAAAAACCTGTATAACTAAGGCAGTTCTTACTAATACAAACAAAGTTGGGGCATCAGCATGCCACAATTTTAGGCTATGCTACAAGGCCATAGTGGTCAAGACAACATGGTACTGGCACAAAAATAGAGACATAGACATTTGGAATGGAGTAGAAAACCAGGAAACGAAACTAACATCTTATAGCCACCTAATCTTTGATAAACCAAACAAGAACATACACTTGGGGAAAGACTCCCTATTCAGTAAATGATGCTGGGAAAACTGGATATCCACATGTGAAAGACTGAAACTGGACCCTCACCCTTCTCCACTCACAAAAATTTGAGATGGATAAAAGACCTAAGTTTAAGGTATGAAATGAATTAAAAATCCTCAAAGAAAGCATAGGAAAAATACTTAAGAAGACTTCCATGGCATTTACAATAACAATAAAAATAAACAAATGGGGCTTAATTAAACTGAAAAGTTTCTGTACAGCTTAAGGAGACAACAACCAAAGTCCATAAACAACCTATATAATGAGAAAGGATATTTGCATATTCAAATCAGACCAAAGCTTGATAACTAGGATCTACAGAGAACTCAAATTAATCCACATGAACATACCATACTTTTCTGTATCTTTTCTGTCTTTAGGTAAGTTCAGATACACAAATACCATTGTGTTATAATTGCCTACAGCATTCAGCAGAGTAATGGGTTCTAGAGGTTTATTGCTTAGAAGCCACAGGACTCTCCCACACAGGCCAGGACTGCAGTAGCCTAGACCATCCACATTGGTCTAAGTACAATCTATTATGTCTTCACAACCTCAGACTCTCCTAACGAACTGCTCATGAAGTATCCCTGTTGTTAAGTGACCCATGACTGTACATAATAGGAACTAAAATTAAAATGTTAATTAAGCAACAAATCCTGTAAAGGCAGCACAAAATCCTCCTGTGGGAAGAGAAGGAGACTTGGACATCCATTCCTCTCTTCATACTCTGTTCAACAGTGAACAGAGAAAGGACTGGAAGGGCCCCTAGACATTTTCCTCCACTTCCAGATGACAAAACCAAGCAGACATCACAGATTTTGCCTGAGTTAGTGGCAAAACGCTATCTTTTCCCATCAATTTTTCTTTCAGGACTTTGCTTCCATAGCATCGGAGATGGAGGACATGACTAGAAGGACACTGGACACTGGACACTGACCAGAGCTGGAGTCTCAGGGGAAAGGCGAGATTGGAAACCTCCCAAACACTGTACAGCAGAACTACAACCAACATCTTTAACACGGAACAGGGGATTGCAATTTTGGGGTGCAGTTCCAAGGTCCAAACTTGCCTTACACAAAGTGACTCAAGTTTACTAATCAGTTTCCACCTTTCTTAACATTTATATAATAGCACCTATCAGATAGGGGTGTTGAAGAATTAAATCATGTGTTCTATTAGCTCTCACAACAATGTTAGAAAAAAATCAAAGGAATTTTTTTATATTTCCTCTACAGAAAACAAGTATAGCAGCTTTTTTTGGTTTTGTTTTGTTTTGTTTCAGTTTTTGGCAGGGTCAGGGTTTGAACCCACCACATTCTGCATATGGGGCCAGTGCCCTACTCCTTTGAGCCACAGGTGCCGCCCAAGTATAGCAGCTTTAAACACACACACATACCCTCCACACCTGCTCTTAGTGTTTTCAACCTTTTTTTTTTAATCTCACAGCACAATGGAAACTCTAGTTAAACTTTTGCGGCACACCTAAACTATGTTGATTTTAAAAAAAAGAGTTAAAAAATATATACTTACTGTGCTTTGAACTTCTTTTGAAAATAATTTAATTAATGATCTTTAAAAATTTTCACGCCACACCTAAGATCCTCTCATGGCACCAGGTTCTAAGTCACTGGTCTAAGTTGAGAAATTCTGAGCCATTGTTTTTACTTCCCATTAAAGAAAGGACTTAAGTCAAATAAGACCTTAGATATAGGTATTTATTCAGCTATATCTACTATCTGAAATAAAGCTGGCATTTAAATTGTGTTTGAATCAGTCTAAATTCTCGTTGATTTTTCTCTTGAAAATCTCTGTGTATGTTGCAGGAATCAGAGCTCAGAAATGAGATCTGTGTGTTCTCAGATGTTCAAAGGAAATGGAGAAGTAAGCAGGGGTTCTTTATTTTGGAGAAAAACAGCTCTTTCAATGAAAGTTACTCTATGCAGCAGAATTACTGACAAGCTACCCACAACATTCTATACATAACTCCAGGGGGTGAATGGAGCTGCTAAAGCCCATCCCTGAGCCATTTGGGTTTGGAGCCCAGGAGTTTTGCGTAGAGAAAAGTACCAAAGGACATCACGCCTGCACTGCATTATCAGAGCACGATGACCAGCTTGCATCAGTCTGATCGGTAGAATAATAGGAAAGAAAGATACACAGTGACTAAGCATGTTGGGGAAAATCATTTTGCCTCAGAATCAGCGTATCAAATGGAACTTGCAAGCAATCGATTATACTACATATGACAACTAAGTAATTGATTCTATTTACATATGGGCTACATTTTGGTTCAAAATCAGCCGTCACTTTTATATTGTAAAATAAATTGCTTTTATGTTCTATTTCATTTCATAGAGTTGCATCATAACTCTTCCATAAAACCTAAATATTGGCCTGTGTGAATTAGTATAAAGTCCTATAAAGAATCAAGAATGATAAGATCTCCTACTCCCTTAAGACCTTTGCACAGTCTGCTGAGGTGGAGATGTGCCCACAGTTTGGGGCAGGGAGACACCCTGCATTATGAGCTAGAGTGTCAGTGCTGATCCCTGACTCACCCCTTCCTCAGCTCGGTTTTGTCTGCCCAGAGCAGGAAATACATACTCTCACTGCCTCCTTATGCAGAATGAGGACTCATAAAATGACGGCTATAACATAGTAAGAGTGTTCTTGAGAGGAGTGCAGGTAGTTCAAAACCAGGAACAGAAAAAAAGAGTTCTAAAAGGAATAAGGAAATAGGATATGTCAGAAGGAGACTAATACCATAAATTATATTTATCTAATGTGCCAAAGACATGTGATGGTGCATGAGACCGTTCAGACACACAGATGTAAATAAATCCCTAAGGGAATTTATAACCATTGGCTAACTCGCAATCCTTCTTTAAAAAAAAATGGAGTATTACACTGGTATTCTAATCCTTATTTAATGACTTTAGTAAATGTTTCTCATAAGAACCCCTTTGATTATATTTTATGGATTGAAATTTAAGGCAACCTGATTTCTAGCCAGAGTCATATATAAATTTTTTGCTCTTGGGTAGCACCTGTGGCTCAGTGAGTAGCGAGCCGGCCCCATATTACCAAGGGTGGCAGGTTTGAACCCACCCCCAGCCAAAGTGCAACAAAAAACAGCCAGGCATTGTGGCGGGCCCCTGTAGTCCCAGCTACTCGGCAAGCTGAGGCAAGAGAATTGCCTAAGCCCAAGAGCTGGAGGTTGCTGTGAGCTGTGACGTCACTGCACTCTACTGAGGGTGACAAAGTGAGACTCTGTCTCTAAAAAAAAGAAAAAAGTTATTGGTCAAATTTCTTATTCTTTGATGTATCAAAAATCTACATCACATCAGACACAATGGCTAGGGCTCAGGAATTAACGTATAACTTTCTAAATTCCTATCAGGATCAGCATGAACTTACTAAAGAGCTGTTCAAATGATTGAAATATCTTTATCTAAACAGTCTCTCCTGTCTATCCCATTTACCCACATAAAAAAGCAATTGACATTACTCTATACCCTCTTATTAAAAAACAATAAGAAATTGAGCCAGAGGAGGGTGATATTCCCTGCCCCAAACCACATGTCCGTTTCCTGTACGTTATTTTCTTTTATGAGAACAAACTGCCCTCCAAGCCAGTGACTGCTTCCTCACAAAGGGGTTCAGGAAAAGAAATGAAGGCATCTCCCAAAAGAATTCAATGGGCAGGCATTTTCATTTACATACATTTAAAATAGAAATTGTAAAATTCTTTACAGCATTCTGGTAAGTAGGAAAAAAGCAAAAGGAAATAACTTTTCAAAGCATTTGCCCAGGCCTAAATATATGCTAAGTGATCTCAACTCTGTCACATTAATAGGGGGGCATTGTAGAGGACCTTTTCCTCCTCATTACAAACCACATGTCGGGTCACACGAATTAGAGTTATGATTCCAACTATCGTCTGGGAATGAATTTCTAAATTTGGAAAAATCCTTTTTTCTTAAGAAACTCTGTGACAGTATTTCCAGGTCCTTTCAGTATCCTATCCTATCTGTGATAGTCCTTTTGAGAGTTGAACCAAAAATCCGTCAGTGTAGAGAATTACTGTAATTGCAATAATCTAAAGAGTCTTTTAGTCAGAAATGCATCTCCTGAAATAAATTTATGAAGAATACTTATCTGTATGGACTGTGGAAACTTGAGACTAGCCTTGGGTCATCCCTGAGGCCCTGGAGCTGATCTGTGTTCATCTTGTGCTTCCTCAAGTTACAAGAAAACAAATGTGTTTCTCCTCATCTGGAAATGCTAGCTAGCCCTTTTCCTGGTTCCCTTCTAATCTATCAGCTGCTTTTGCATTAATCATTTTTGGTTTATTTGTTTTGGGTGCCAGAGTCTCACCCTGTCACCCCCGTAGAATGCCGTGGTGTCATAGCTCACAGCAACCTCAAACTCTTAGGCTTAAGCAATCATCTTGCCTCAGCCTTCTGAGTAGCTGGGGACTACAGGTGCCCACCACAATGGCTGGCTAGTTTTTCTACTTTATTTTACTTTATTTTTTAATTTTTTCTATTTTTTAGTAGAGAGGTGGTCTCGCTCTTGCTCAGAGCTCAGGGGATCTACACACCTCAGCCTCCCAGAGTGCTAGGATTACAGGTATGAGCCACTGCACCAGGTCTGTGCTGATCTTTTAACTCCTTCTCTGTCAGTTTTGCCTGCCAACATCCTAACCATCCTTCTATGCTACAACTCAGTTATTGATTCCTTCTTAAGACCTTTTAGTTAAAAAAAGAAAAAAGAATCAATATTATTTTTACTTAATAAATCGTAATTATATGCATTCAAGGGATAGAATTGCTATACTAACATAGGTATATAATATGTAATGATTAAATCAGACTAATTATCATATTCAGCACTTACCACCTTTTGTGGTGAGATATTTGAAATTTACTCTATTAGCTAGTATTATTAACTATAGTCACCCTACTGTGTGATATTTCTCGAAAACTTATTTATCTTGTCTGAGCGAAACTTTGTACCTTTTGACCTTTTCCCTTCCTTCCCCCAGCCTCTGGCAACCACCTTTCTACTCACCACTTCTTTGAGTTCCATTTTTTAGATTCCACATGTAAGATTATGTAATATTTATATTTCTGTGCCTAGTTTATTTCACTTAACATAATGTCCTCCAGGCTCACCCATGTTGTCACAAATGACAGAATTTCCTTCTTTTTAAAGACTGATAATATTCCACTGTGTGTGTGTATATATATATATATTTTATTTTTAACCCATTCTTCCATTAATGAACACCTACATCATTTCCATATCTTGGCTATTGAATGAACTTCGGAGTGCCAATATCTCTTCAATGTACCGAATTCAATTCCTTTGGCTATATACCCAGAAGTAGGATTAATGAATAATATAACAGTTCTATTTTTAATTTTTTGAGGAACCTTCATATCATTTTCCATAGAAGCTATAATTCACATTGCGCCAACAGGGATTCTCTTTTCTCTACATCTTTACCAGCACTTGTTATTCTTTTTGAAAGTAGCCATTCTAACAGATATGAAGTGATAGCTCATTGTGGGTTTTATTTGCATTTTTCTAATGATTGGTGATGTTCAGCATATTTTTATGAATTTATTGACCATTTGCATTCTTTCTTTTGAGAAACATTATTCAGGGGTCTTTGCCCATTTTTTAAATCAGATTATTTATTTTATTGCTATTAAGTTATTTGAGTTCCTTGTACAAGGGCCATTTGGAAAGTATCTAGCTATTACTAATACTATTTTTCATGTCATATGGCTGAACACTTTCTGGAGAGCCCTTGTGTTGCACGAAAGTACGTGTTTTATATTAAATCCTTATCAAATCTGTAGGTTACAAATATTTTCTCCCATTCTATGGGTTGTCTCTTTGCTCTGTTCATTGTTTCTTAGATGTATAGAAACATTTTAGTATAATGCAATCTTGTCTGTTTTTGCTTCTGTCATTATACTTTTGGGGTCATATCCAACAAATTATTGGCCAAACTAATGATGGGGGGTGTTGTGCCTATGTTTTCCTCTAGTAGTTTTCTGTTTTCAGGTATTATATTTAAGTCTTTTAATTGATTTTCAGTTGATGATTGTTTTTCTTGAGTAATCCGAATTAAATTTATTTTGTCCACCTCCCAATCCCTGTCTAATCCAATTTCTTTCTAATGAAAGAACTTGTCATGCTCTACTTGATATTTAGTTTTTTAAAATATTTCTCTGTCCCACTAGACTGCTCTTTGAAAACATAATGACCTGCTAACGCTAACAACATTGCATTGCATTGAATTGAATCAAATCCCAACTGAGACCAAAGGAACTTCATTCAAATGTAAGGTGAAATAGACTTTTTGTTATTCATGATCTTTCTATATCATAGATAATTTCTACAGTATTAGTAATAATATATTTAAATATGAGAAGAAATTTTATGTAGATTCTGTACCTTTGACCCTGGAATTGATTTCTGTCTCAGGTTCATGAGGAATAAATGCTTCTTATATTCCTACCATCTTGCTATTTGGCATGGAATGGCTCTGCCTCTGCCATGGAAATAACAAATGTAACTTCTACAGTGTTCAATAATTTTATCAAGAGTATCAGAGGACACTTAAAAGAGAGCGCACTAAGAAAGTTCTCATTAACGTGAGATGACAGAAAAAGACCATGACTCATTATCATCCTGGTTAAAATGCAGCCTTGACAATCCTTATGAGAGGAACTATTCAGAATTTATGGCTAGCCAAGTGGCTCTGATTAAAAAGTTTCAGGCAGAGATAAAACAGCAAAACTTTTCTTTATTTTTTTCTTTAGCCAGACTCAAGAAATTTCTGAATTTCCTAAAAGTGTAAGAAAAATTAGGTAGGATGACTGTCTGAAACACCTCAAAAGCAAACATCCACATAAAGCCCTAAGGAAATTCCACCAGCTGCATAGACTCTTTGAAAACATTCACTAGAGTCCTATTTCCAGTTCTATTTCAAGCAAAATTTCACCTAAATGAGCTTTCAAGAAACCACCCTCAGATTGTTTAGACTACATGTCATTCTATTTCAAAATATCTGTATACTCTGCCCATTTTTTATTTTTGCTCTGTCTTAAAACATTTTGATATAAGCAACAATAAAGCTTATCCTGTGTGATATACATATATTTTCCTCCAGTTCTAAAGAGCAAAGACCATCTAATCATTACAAGTTTCTGTCTCCTTGCCAGCAAATCTGGCTCAGAAGTTCAATCACCAGCATGTGTGAGTAGCGGGAGGAAAGGTTTATAGGCAGCTGTAAACTTGCTTTTAGGTTTTAAATCCCCAATGCATACTTCTAAAGCTGGCTAGCTAAAGAATCAATTAAAATATATACTTGAGTCCAGTCATCATGATAAATTCGTAGTTACACAATGCAGTATACTGTGTATAAGCTATTTAGAAAAAAATCAATTGATTTTGCTTCTCTTCAACTTTATAGTGAGTAAATAAAAGACAATTATGAAAATAATTGTCTGCAACTATGATCCCCTGGGAGACTTTGCACAGAGCTTTCTTTCTCAGTAATCATTCCTGAAAGGGAGCACTATGGTTCGAGATTGTGAAAACAGGCGTAGGGCCACTGGACGAAGTAGCCGGAACCGCAGGAGGAGGTCATGCTGCCTTGGGGTGTAACCATCACGGAACATTCCATGCTGGGCTGTGATGTTGTTCTGCAGCCTTCATACCTTTTCCTTCTATAAGGAAACAGCAGCATTTGGCTAGAGGAATAGAGAATCACCTTATAAGTTAATTTAGAATAAAATAAATTACAAATGTAAAGTCATTTGGAAGAACCGAATAGTACTTTTCTTCTCTCTCTTTTTCATGATTTTGGGAACAACTGTATATACATTAAAAACACAGACATTTATTTCACTATTTCGATCTCTTTTTCAAGTTTGCTTCCCTAGCAAGCATTTTAACAGAGCAAGTTCCAGCTGAAAACAGAGTTATCAGAAGATTAAGAATTAAAGAAAGATGACAAACAGAGCTGTCAAGTAGAATAACTTGGGTGGTGCCCGTGGCTCAGTGAGTAGGGTGCCGGCCCCCTATACCAAGGGTGGTGGGTTCAAACCCGGCCCTGGCTGAACTGCAACAAAAGAAAATAGCCTGGCATTGTGGCGGGTGCCTGTAGTCCCAGTTACTCGGGAGGCTGAGACGCGAGAATGGCCTAAGCCCAGCAGGTAGAGGTTGCTGTGAGCAGTGAAGCCATAGCACTCTACCAAGGGTGACAAAGTGAGACTCTGTCTCTAAAAAAAGAAAAAATAGAAATTCCAAAAGTGAATTGATAGTTGCTGTACTCATTTCCTAAGCCTGCCATAACAAATTATCACAAACTCAGAGGCTTCAACAGCAGTGATTAATTTATCTTCTTGCAATTCTGGGGGTTGGAAGTCAGAAATAAAGGTGTTGCATTGCCGCACTCTCTCCAGACGCTAAGGGGTGCAGGGGGTTTCCTCTATGCCCCGTCTAGCTTCTGGCAGCTCTCAGTGTTCCTTGGCTTGTGACAGCATCACTCACTCTGACTCCACTTTCACAGAGCCATTTTTCTCTGTCTTGTCTTCTAATAAAGATGTTTGTCATTGGTTCAGAGGCCACCTAGATTACCCAGAGTGATCTCATTCCAAGGTTCTGAACTTAATTACCCTTTGATCAAATAAGTTCACATCCACAGGTGCCATCACAGATGGAGCTGGGACCACCGTGTGTGAGGAGCCAGGACAGGTTGTCACAGATAGGACTCAGGGACTGGAGGCCTTCGGTTGTCCTTTTGGCCTGACTCTCATTCAGTTTCCTCATCTATAAAAAGTGGACAGACATCTGTCTCATAAAGTTCTTGGGAAAACTGAATGACTTACGCCACGTAAAAGCATTTTGTCAATCCTACGCGTGGTATTACTAATAAAAAAATTGCCAAATGCTTTTACATAATGGACGGTTTTCTTATAAATCATGTTTATAACCTCAGAGCTTAGCACATAATAAGTAGTTCAAAAAAGTCTCTTAAATTGTTTAATGAAAACATGTACGGATGAGTGAATGAAATATTTTCTGGAGGTTTCTTTGCTGTGAAAGCACCACCTCTCCCACACATGTTACACGAGGGTGGCCCTGCTACATATATTTCTATCATTGTCTCCCCAGTGGACCCTGTCTGGACTGTAGTTTCTTCTGCAGTTAATAAAGAATCACAGCTGATTGAAGAGCTAAAGAGTAAATTCCGAGTCTTTAAACAAATTTAAATCGAGTCTTTTCAAGGCCCTGCACTTAAACTTAATGTTACCCATAAAAATTCCTTCCTACAAAGAAGTGCGAAGTTCTTTGTTATTTTTCAAAATGAGCAGCCCGTTCTTTCCTAGTTACAAATCCCAGGTGGGTCAGAAAAACTGACCTTACTCCTTAACAACCATTTCATTTTTCTCACAAATTGTGTTTTGTTATTTTTGTGAGCAGATGTTTATATGTTGCGTTATTTTGGTTTACAATTTATTTTTTTAGAAGGGATACATATCTGTTTGCTATAGGAAGAGTAACTTCAAGTTATATAACTTGAAGCCCAATGAAAGCAACACTTTACTTCTAAGGGTCCTGGAGAATACATGTTTTCTAAAAAAGCAGCAGGATTTTCTCTAGAATCAAAAACAGTGAGAGTGACTCTGATGCCCTCTATTATTTGAGAACCACTATCCTAGAATCCACCCTGAGTGGGTGTTTAAATCACAGAATTGGACCTCACTCCCCCGCACACACCCAGTTTCTGCTTCTGTGGGTCTGGGTAGGTCCAATAATTTGTGTTTACTAGTCCTGGGTGGAGCTGATGTGCTGGTTCAAAGGGCACAGTTTGAAAAACATTGTCATAAAGAAAGGGGTAAAAAGGAAGCTAGGTCACATAGAGTTTTCCTCCTAAACCTATGAGTCCAGTTAAGCCATGCCTCCTCCCCAGTGGGACAGTAAGATGGCTGGAGGGATAGGTGGGAAGAGGCCAGTTGTGTTACATGAATGGATGTTCCTCCACATAAAAGAAAACCTCAGGGGTGGAGAATAAGGGTTCCCTTCAACAGCATGTCCGGACCTTTGCACCCAGCATCCTTCAGGTCTGGGACTAGGAGAAGCCAACCCAGTGAGGAGAGCAGTAAGTCCCAGGAGGCACTGGCAGGGATGACACATAACCCTAAATCACTTTGCTTTAAGTAGACATCAATCAGCGAGGAAACTAGAATGGGACACCCAAAAAACAGCTCCTGAACACTTGCGACTTCCCTAGAAATAATGGGATCATGCGGCAAGGCCCCAAAGGTGTGCAGATCAGAGCCAAGGTTGTGAAATTGGAGGACGAGAGTGTGTCTGATGTTATGTGAGCCCATATGCAGGTGGTACATTTGGGTTACAATAAAAAAATCAATGCCCACTTTCCTTTGCTCTTTACAAGGTGGAAATCTCCTTGTAGGTCAGAGATTTTCAAATACCTTTTGTTTCTGTTATATTAATCGCAACTCTTCACCGTGAGGGCTAAGGACCCTCATCTCCCTGAAATATTAAATGGATCATGTTATTTTTCAACTTGAAACTTTTCTGTAGCTTATTATATCACAGAGTGACTTCCCCAAGCTCCTTGGTTTTGCAGGCAAGGTGCCATCTTAGACCCTGGCTACTGGAATTACTATACTTGAACTAGCATCAGCATCACGTAGAGTTCAATAGGAAGGCAGGTTCTTGGGCCCAACCCCAGACTACTGAGCCAGAATCTTCATGTTAGCAAGACCCCCTCAGCTGTCTCTGTGCACAGCTAAAGAAGCGAGTTGGAGAAGCACCTCTCTGTTAACAGCTGCCTCTCTTAGTCATCTTTTGGTTATAACTGACTGTCACAATCCCATCTGGGTCACAAACACTGATGGATGATGAGACAGTGTGAAACGTACTTCAGAACCAAAAATGCAATTCTCGGAAATGTTTATACCTTTTCAAAGCTATTAGCACCAATTGGCTCTTTACAGAAGGCCCAGAGAGAACCATTGTCATTAGCTAGACTGAGAACATGACTCTTGCTCAATCCTAATAACAGCAATAACCGGAGACACCCGGCCCCTCATGTGTAAGTGTATGTCTCGGGCCCTGGGCTACCCCCCAAAAGCCTTTCAGTGAAATGGATTCCATCCAGCTGTCAGCAACGGCTCTCTAGAGCAGTGCTTATAAGAAAGTACAGCAGTAAATTCTACCCCCTGCTAGCAGGTTTAGTGATGATATTGAATACAGAATAAAGATATTGTTAAAAGTACATTAGGTTTTAGTGTTGAATTATTTATACTCTGCTGCACTTGTAAAAGAAAGGCATTATGCTACGTCTGCCCAGGCAGCAAAGCGGTTTCAGAGGGTATATGCATTGTAAGGAGCACGGGCTGTGGGGAAGACTAAGACACATACTTGTTCAGTCTCTATCTTTTTGCATAAATGGTTTAATGATTATCAAAGATGGTCTCGAAGGTGAGATGGGCAGTCACAAAAGCACAAGACATAATAGTCTGGGGGTCACGTATACGTGTGTGCATGTTATTCTTTTTTGTGTTGTCCCAGTGTGTTGGCCAGATTGCAGATAATAAACATTGTGTGAAACTTCAGTATCCCCATCCTTCATCAGACAGGGGGCACAGATGAGGTCCCATTAAGAATAGTGACTAATGTCTGGATTCTCATCCTGTCTGCAACATGACCTCAAATTTATGCAAAATGCCACCCTCATGCTTCTAACGTATTGCACGGAGTGTCTACGGCCTCTGACACTGAGGGTGCTCCTTAGGACTCCACAGTCCTCCTACTGGGCCCCAGCTATTGCCAAGTACAGGACCTAGGGTGCTTAGAAGATCATGGCGTATCTTTGATGGTGTGGGTGGAGAAGTGCTGCTGTAGAAATCCCCTGAAAATGTTCTTTTGTGTTTGTTTTCCATAAGATCCAATTCTCTGAAGTTTGGAAGATAAATACAGCTGATGGACACCATCCAAATTCAGAAGTTCTCTCTCCTCCCCTCCAATTATTGAAAATGTTTTAAATAGGCTTTGGCTAATGGAGCCTGACTCGCTTCTTTGTTGTGAGTGTTCTCTTCATAGGCTTCTCAGTCCCATGTGCAAATATGCATCTGGAGAACGCACCTGGGGGACATGCCAGATGTGTCCTAAAACCCATCCAGCTTTGAAATAAAATGCCCATTACATGAGGGTCACCCTCAACTCTCCTTTGGAATCAGCCAGGAAGTGACTAGAATTAAGTTTACTATACTATAGGAATAACTTTGAAAATAGATAATGAAAAAAGAGATGGAAATCTCCCGGGTTTGATCTTATAATTTAAGTATACTATGTTTTTTTAATATGTAACATATATTGATTCATTTTTAAAACACAATTTGCAAGGGAGAAATCTGAATCTATTTAAAAATACTTTTGTTTATCCTATAAAAATGTTTTATGGGATAGTAATCTGTGATTGTATCACAGATGCAGTCTATCATTTTCATAAAAAAATAACTTACAGATTGTGAGAGAAAAGATGTAATGAAAAACTAGTGAGACCATATCAACATATGTTTACCATATCACCATAATGATACCACCATGTCATTAATATCTCACCAAAAATTACTCTGTGCCTTTTTGGTTTATAAAATTGTGTTCTTTGCACCATGGACTTCAAGTCTCTTGGGTCTACTGATAAAGAAATATGAAAGAAGGATCACTGAGATTATTCCAATATGTTTGCTTAAAACAGTGGTTCTCAACCTTTGGGTCACAACCCCTTTGAGGGTCAAACGACCCTTTCATAGGGGTCGCCTAAGACCATCCTGCATATCAGATATTTACATTACGATTCATAACAGTAGCCAAATTACAATTATGAAGTAGCAATGAAAATAATTTTATCGTTGGGGGTCACCATGACAGGAGGAACTGTTTTAAAGGGTCACGGCATTAGGAAGGTTGAGAACCACTGGCTTTAAAGATTGGCTTCTTCATAGAGGAAGTTTTGATAAGATGGGAGAAATTAAGAGCTGCCAAAATAGAGTAAACTGAACAATACATGTTGGGAAAAGTGTCGATTAAAGACATCAACCAGTGGGAGGAAAAGGAAACTGAGAAACAGGAAATAGGAGAATAAAAATGGACAGTTAGGAAAGGTTGCTGTGGATGGTGGTGAGCGTGGGTGGGAAAGGCTAGTGAGTCACTCAATGACTTACTGAGAAATTTGAAGAAAAAATATGCTTGTAGATTTAATGTCCAATGTGGATACCCGATGTCCAGCTTCCTGGGAACTACAAACGTAATATAATGAAAAGAGGGATAAAGGGAATTCCACCTGGAGGATCAAGGCTGGGTTTGGGCAGCTCTGAAATTTGCTCAGGGCAGGTGCTTTCTTTCCCTGCTAGGACCTAGGTGTCAGCCCTGCATGAACCGTACAGCAGGCTGGAATGCCTTGGGGTCGAATGACATTTCTGGTAATAATTGGTATAGCAAATATCCATTCATTGAGTCGTTCATTTCATAGGCATCCAGAAAAAGTCCCCATAAGAGGGCCCTGCAGGGAATCATAACACCTGGTTCTGGCTTGTAGAAGTTTAAGAGGTGAACTAGGACATGTATGTACATCACTTAAGTATAAATAATTAAAAGGATGTAAAATGCTGCTAATGTTCAGGAGGGGAGCGTATGTCTATGTGGGGGATGAGGAGAGCTTTGCGGTGATGCTAGCCTCTGAGCTAGGTGTCACAGAGCAGGTCAGAGGTGGGCATTTGCAAATGGGAAAGAAAAGCTATGCCAATGTATGAGAATTCCCCAAGTCTAATCCTACTTTTCAAAATACATGAAATTTGGAAGGTATAGGGCAGCTGGCTGGTGCATAAAGTGGATCTGGGTAGATAGTTGATGTCAGATCCTGGAAGACATGAAATTTGAGCTTTGATGGTATGACATCCAGAGACATGGGTGGGTTCTGGGTAGGACATGACTCCAGCAGGGCTCAGCCGAAGGCTTTAGGAAGATCAGTCTCCCCGAGTGTGTGTGATGGAGTGGGTGCAGCCTGCACGCAGCAGCCCTTCATCCCAGAGTCACCTCACAGCTTCGTGGCTGTCATTCTTTTGTGGCTTTTCTTTCTATAAAACTGGATGTTGCTTCAGTTTTTTTAAATGTGAATCAAAGGGTAATGCACATGACAAAGTCCTTCTTAATATTATTCAAACCCTCTCAGTTTTTTTTTTAAGCTTTAAATCATATCTTTAACTTTACAGATATGAATCCTAATATGGATGGCTTTTATTATATTTTCATAAGAAGTCACTTGCTGTCCCTGGTCATTCTACCTTTCCTTCTTATATTTTCTCTGCACCCACTAAAGTGGGTTTTAAAGAACCTGTGGAATCATGTTACCCAATTTTTTTTTTTTTGAGATTGGGAAAACTCCTTCTCCAGCATTTCTGACAGATTTGAGTGTTGGGGACCCAGTGTTGCACAAAGAATCGCCACTGTGGCATTATTCACATTCTTAATTCTTTTTTATCTTCAGTCCAAATCTGCTACATAACTCCCTTTCGTTCTCTATTTTGCCCTCCGCAGCTATGCACATTAGTTCTAGTCTACATTTTCACTCAAATAGTCCTTCAACTACACCCACAAATATGCCAATAAATAAATAAATAAACACATAAAAGATTTTAACTAACTAAAAAGAGTTTATATACTTATTGTCTCTTATAGGTGAGGCAACCCTAGTTCTTTCACCTTTTTCTTAGGTATCTGCTCAGTACTCCAGATATTTCCCAGTTTATTAACTTTCTCCACAAAAAAAAATGTATGCAGAATTAAATATAATATTATGATGTGGCTTGACTACTGTAAGAAGGGCCCACAATGCAGACAAAATATCCTTTTACTAAAGACCTCTTTTACCTCCCAGCACTGACTCACATTATGTAAGAAAAGGAGGGTGAGATATATTATATATTTAAAAACAAGCACTAAAACAATGCATAAAATTTTTATGGCTTCAATTCTAAGCCCATATTTCTGGGTTTTATGTTGACAAGAAGTGCTTACCAGTCATCTCATCGTATTCATGCATTATTAGGAACTAGCCCTAATGATCTAAATATCTTGCTTTAAAAAAGTTTAAAAAAAATCCAAACAAAGAAACTTAAATGATAATTTTCATAAAACTAGAACATTTTTCTCTTTGACTGAAATTGTGTTCTCTTTTGATTACATTTTCTGAAAGTGACCACGGTCTACTCAACTTTGCTCTCTATCCCTCCCCTTTTTCCCTCTCTCCTTCCTTCCTTTCCGGAGATGGCACACCCTCTGAGCTGTTTTTTCTGAGGTTTCCTGAGAAGTTATATATTCTTCAAAGCCATAATCAAAGTATTTCTTTAGATCCTTCAATTTTAAATACCAGACACCATTACTGAAATTGTACAACTTTATAGATTTCAAATATTGCCTTTCCAGATTCATTTAGCTAATCATATGGAAAAAATCGTAGGTAATGACTCTTTCACAAGGCAGTTGCCAACTAAAACTAACCAATTCCTTATCACTGGACCGGTCATTTTGTTGTTGTTGCTGCTGATGAGATAGTGCATCACTCTGTTGCCCAGGCTATAGTGCAGTGGCCTCAGCCTAGCTCACAACAACCTCAAACTTCAGGGTTCAAGTGATCCTCCTGTGTCAGAGCTCCTAAGTATCTGGCTGCCACAACGCTTGGCTAGCTTGCCTATTTTTGGTAGAGATGGGGTCTTGCTTTTGCTCTGCTCTTCTCAAACTCCTGAGTTCAAGGAATCCTCTATCCTTTGCCTCCCAGAGCTCTAAGATTTTAAGTATGAGCCAGTGCGCCAGCCCACATGTGGCTTTCTTTAAACAGAAACTTATGTCTCCATTTCTGGAATTAAAGGCAAAACCAACTTGAAGTTTATCTGAGAATTGCTTGTCTGGGTTCCTTAGTATATGAGGTAAGATTATTATGAAATTTTAGTACTACCTCCCTGGAACCCTAGAAGAGCTAGAGAGGCTGTTTTTACAAACTCAGACAATCAGAAGTCTTTTAAATGTACAAGAGCTCCGCGCAAGACTGATTGCAGCTTTGACCAGACATTCAATTTGTCTTGGCTCAGATCTTGGAAACTAACTACTTTTGTCAGATCATTTGGTACATTTTAAAGTAGTTTTTGACATATCTTCCCTTTGGCCCTGGATTCATCTCTCAATACCAACCTCAGGTGCAATAGGTGATACTAATTCATAATGAATTTTAAGATGGGTTGGCTTTTGTTTATATTTTCAAAAGTCTTTATACTTGCATTTCTGGCAGGAGAGTGAAAGAGATACTCTGAGTAACTTCCTACTACAACACTAATAATACTGAATGAAATATATCACTGAATGGGTAGGAAAATGAAAGTCCTCCAAGAATAAAAAATCATCTTTGGTCGATGCAGCTGCTAAGGTCAGTGCAGTGAAGAGGGAGAAGCAGCAGCTTGAAGCATCCTTAAATGCACTGCTGAGTCAAGTGCTGATGTGAGGAACTCCCCCCGGGAGTTTCTTTTAGAAGATGGAGAATGAGTATGACAGGTGAACCTGGCCTTCCTGGACAGCTTCATCTTGCTCTCGGGGCAGTTAAACACTCTGAGCAAGGTCTAGAATGAAGCATGAGAAGACACCACTGTTCCCTACCCATGTCATCATCCCTCTGGTGTTGTCCCCAGATGGAGGTGAAGATCTCATGTGACAGAATGAAGGACAGACGCCCATTTTGAGCCTTGAGGTGGTCCCTGACCATCTGAGAACAAGCCTGCCCCTGAGGTTGAAGAGCGGGAGAAGCAGCTGACAACAGACTTTGTCCACATTGGGGCAGCTGCACTCAGGGGCAGATCCAGAACTAGAACAAGATGTGTCGAAATCTCCTGGAGAAAATCAGCAAAGAGGAACAAGACTCCAAGAGTGGACGTCTCCGGCCCAATAAACCGACCTTTAACCTGCCCATACCAGTGCCTTGCAGGCAGCTGCAACCTTTGGGAAGGGGCTGTCTAATTAGAGCCCTTCAGGCAGCAGTGGTCCTGGAGCTGGAACAATCCTTGCAGGAGCCTCAGGATTTCAGAGGTGCAGATGGAGGGAGCGCCAAGCCAGCAGCAGCCAGTGCTCAGTGGGGTGCAGATGGCCCAAGCAGGTCAGCAGGGAAAACACCAAGTAGATGAAAACCAACACCAAAGCGGCTTCAGTGCTTCCCCACCAACGGTGAGTGTGGCCGGTAACCTCTACTCCCAGGTTGAGCAATAAAATACCTTTATCTCAAAGGCCACTTAGATGGGCACAATAAAAAGAGCATGGGCTTTTAGCCACAGACAAATCCCGGCTCTACCACTCTCTACCTGTGTGACCTTGACCAAGTGACCTAACTTTCTGAGCCTGTTTTCTCCTTATTAAATGGTAATAATACCTACCTCATAGGGTTGTTATGAGGATTAAAATGAGCAAAGGAATGGAAAGCACTTAGCACAGTATATGAAATAATGGATATTATTCATTGTACTGTGATATCATGTACTGTGATACATGTACTGTGTATCATGTACTGTGATAGTTTTACAGCCAAATAACTGATACTTTTTACAGTCAAAAAAAATTATCTCTTTTTTCCCCAGAATGAATTCTATTTCTTTACTTTTGTTTTTACATGTCATACCAATAACTTTCCAAAATACCTCATACTATTTGGTTGTAAGTTCTCTAGGCTGTGTTTCACTGGAAAGTTTAGGCCCTTTGCTCTGACTTGGGGTACGAGGGGTGGTTTGCTGGTGGTTTGCTGGGGTATCCAGCCCACTTGGGGGGCCATGCTGCATTCAGATCTTTGAATGCTTTGCTATCTGTTTTCTAGCTTCCAAACTTTTCTCCTAACTAGCAGTCCACTTATACAAACTTTTCTTTTTTTCTAGCACCATAGGTGTACTTTCTTTTTTAATTTAGTATTTCTGACTTTAATAGGTATAAAACAGGAGAGAAAAGAAAACAGGTGAGTGCAGGTTCTTTTATTTAATCTCCAGTAGTGAATTTTAAGCTTTATTTTGGCACTCCAGAACACAACAACTTTAGAAATTACAGCATAAGATTTATGTTGAGTGGAAGGAAGAGATTCTGGGTTGTGTGACTAGAAAAAAAGTCATAGAAGATATAATGGTGTTAAAAAAAAAGTTCACGATTTTCTTTTACACTCTCACCCTCCAGTGGCAGGATTTAATTCTTCACCCATTGAGTGCAGTTGGACTGAGTTGCTCACTTCTAATGAATAGAATATTATTGATGAGACAATGTAAGATTGCAAAGCCTGGGTCATAAAAGGCAATGTAACTTTTTCTTCCTTGTTCTTTCTCTCAGATCATCCACTCTGGGAGAAATTAGATGTCATGCTATCAGAAGTCCTACGGGGAAATCCTGATGGCAAGAAACTGTGGCCCCAAACAACAGCCAGCGAGGAACTGAGGATTTTGGCCAGCAGTCATGTGGGTGAGCTCTCCTGGAAACCATCCTCCTGCTCAGCTGAGCTTGCAGATGACTGGAGCTCTCGCCAGTAACCTGGCCTACAACTTCATAGAAACCCTGAGCCAGAACCACTCACTTGTAATGCTCTGCATTGAAGAAATTGTATGAGATTTAAAAGAAAAGTTTGTTGTTTTTAAGCCATTAAATTTGGAGTAATTTGAGAGGCAGGAAGAGATAACTAATATATAAGATCTAAAGAAAACTATGAGGATTGGGTAGATTTTGAAAGGAATAAGTGGTGGAAAATTACCAAATATATTATTTCAAATAAAGTATGAATTTTTTAATACTACTGAAAAATAATAGGATGTATATAAAGAATTCTATATCCAGTTATAGCCAAGTCTTATTGACACACATGCACAAGTTATGTATACATTTACTGAGGAATAAATACATACAGTTTACTAAATCCTAATTTACATGCATTCTTGTGAAGGATTAAAGTACTCTACAGAAGAAAATATTTAGGCCTAGATATCAAATCCTTTGTCTTTTGCACTGATAAATAATGTTCTATTTAAAAGAAACTTATGGAGAGAAAGGGGTGGCTTCTTCTTCTGGCTTGTACCCAGAATCACAATAATTTCCCTTTGTCAATTTCCCTTACTTAATTGAAGTAATTGTTGAGAACAAACACCTTTTATTTTAAATCCGTTATAAATTTATAGCTGACTAAACCAGAAATGAGTATTTATTTTGGAGATAACTTTTATTGATACTTCCCTAAAGAAGTTCTTCTTAATGAAGAGAAAAGAAATAAAAATAAAATGTTTTATACATGACATATTAAATTACTTAATAAGAAAACATGAAAATAATCTGTCATTACCATTTCCCTTTATTTCAGCCAGAAAAGGATTTTTTAGAGTTTTACAGAAATTTATTATTAGAGTCACAAAACAACGTTCACTTTTAATACTTGTCAAGATGATCAAAAAACCTATAAGTACCAGTGGGAAACAGACAGAAATCCAGCTTCATGACACCCTAACCCCTTCATCTCAGGGATAAGGAACTCTCATAATCTTAATAGTAGTTGACTCTGAGATAT
This sequence comes from Arctocebus calabarensis, assembly GCA_963573935.1. NCBI lineage: Eukaryota > Metazoa > Chordata > Mammalia > Primates > Lorisidae > Arctocebus > Arctocebus calabarensis. The sequence continues at coordinate 35,538 of CAUYON010018143.1, forward strand.
GGGGAAATATTCCACATCCATTCACTGCAGCATTCATTGTTTTTTTTTTTTCCTCAAATTTTAAAAAATAATTTCTCTTGTCTTTTATGCAACAGGAGATTTAAGGATATTTAGGGCTGCTTTTTGAGAAGAGCTAGTCACTGTCTCCAGACATCTATCACTAAACTGGTTCTTCAGCTCTGATAGCTCAATCAATTCTTAACTTCCTGCTGAGTTCTGCTTAGCCAAAGCTCTATATATGAATTACACTGATAACAAGGTCTTGTCAATTCGGAATTCAGACATTCTTCAGGATTGTTTATTTCAACTGGAAAGACAATTTCCTACTTACTTATTCAGAATATATTATTCATCACTTGTTCTAAGACAAATGCAAAGATATAAAGCTTTTTTATTTTTAAACTTAAATGGTATTTAACATTTTATAGCATTGTATTTTATTTGTCAAAATATCTGCTCATTAAGTTTTACAGTGCAAATAAAGTAACATATTAGCAATGATCAGGTAGAGATGATCTAGACCAGTAGTCCATTCAGATTCCACAAACTTTTTGCTTGTTTGATCACTGATTTGTTTTCAAAGGTGGGTAGGTAAGAAGACAGAGACTCATAACTATATCTACCTCAGCTACCAAATATTTACTTCCCTTTGGTATCTATAAACCTGCCTTGATATCACCAAATCTATGGATGTCAACAGGTTTCAATACTCAATGGAAAAGAACCTAAAGTCTACAAAACAGTAAGAAGTTTATTCAGAGCCAAGTTTGAGAACCACAGTCTGGAGCCCTGCCCAAGAAGCCTTGAGCAAGGGGACCACTACGACTGGGTTACAGATGGGTTTTATATATCACAAGGAGATAGGAAATACATGTAAAGTCTTAAATTGCTACATGGAAGGTGTAGATTGCTTTGGCCCTTAAAGGTAAAGCAGGAACTATTACAGTTTATAGGTGGGTTTTAAAATTCTGATTTGTAATTGGTTAAAGAAATGAAGCTTTGTCTAAGGCTAGGAATGTTTAAACTCAATGTTTTAAGCTAAGATGAAGAAGTCTATTAATTAGACACTAAGCCACTTACTAGATACCCAGACTCAAGTGGTTTGTTATGTAAATTGAGGACCTGCAGGTGTGGTTTAAGTGCCATCTTGCATAGCCTTAGGCCTGTTAATGAGTTACTGAGGACATCTCCAAGAAGGGAAGAAGGCATTATAGGCCCACTGGCCCCACTTCTCATGGCTAGCAACTCAGTTTTAGTGTATTCTGGGGTTCCTTTGGCCAAGAGGGCACTATTCAGTAACCTGGGTAGGGCTTAATATTTTATTATAATTCACATAATAAACAAGGCACTTGGAGTTTTAGTAACCACACCCTACACAGGGGTAAGTCCAGACATAGAGGGCAGTTCAGTTAAAATTTGGATGATCCAGAATATTATTTCTGATTACCTTTTATTGTTTATTTGTTTATTTAATCTGTCATTCAAAGAATACCTTAAATGGTATTTACTCTCTTATTTCAAGAAAAAGTTAAGTGGTATAAAGGAAGAAACTTTGGACCAGAAATGTAGCTCCCTGAGGGGCTGGGGTGAGGGTACGGGAGATGCTAGTCCTGACTGTGAAACCTGCTAACATTTTCCTCTCATTTATTTATTCAACAGAGATTTATGGGAAATTGAATATATTCCAGTCACCATTCTAGGCAATAGGGATGCAACCTGAAACAAACAAACAATGCTATAACAGAGGTAAAGGTCTGAAAAAGGGCAAAATGTTTTAAGATTTGTCTCTTTAAAACCTGCACCCTTTGTGGGGATTAAAATCTGGATTCCTGTGCCAGACTTGTAACATGCAAAAATCTTCTCCCATTCCAAAGGCTATCTGTTTGCTTTGGGTATGATCCCTTTAGCTGTGCAAATGCTTTTTAGCTCAATCAAATCCCGTTTATTTATTGTTGGAGTTTTGGGCAAATGCCAGGTAGATCTTCCTTATAAAATCTTTTGTCAGGCCAGTATTTCAAGTGTTTTCCCCACAGTCTCTTCTGGAATTTTTATTGTTTTGTGACTTAAATTTAAATCTTTAATCTAATTTTTGTCAGTGGTGAGAGGTATGGATCCAGTTTCAGACTTCTACATGTGGTTAAACAGTTCTCCCAGCATCGTGTATTAAATAGCAATTCTTTTCTCCAATGTATGTTTTTGCCTGATAACTAGAATCTACAAGAACTCAAATTAATCCATAAGAAAAGAGCAAACAACCCCATTTATAAGTGGGCAAGAGACCTTAACAGAAAACTTCTCTGAAGATGACAGATGAATAGCCAAGGAACATATGAAAAAAGGCTTGTCATCTTTAATCAGCCGAGAAATGCAAATCAAAACTACTCTGAGATATCACCTAACCCCAGTAAGATTAGCCCACATCATAGTCCCAAATCTGTAGATGCTGGCATGGATGTGGAGAGAAGGGAATATTTTTACATTGCTAGTGGGATTGCAAACAAATGCAACCTTTATGGAAAGAAGTTGGAGAATTCTTAAAGAACTAAAAGTCAACCTTCCATTTGATCCCCAAATTCTATCCTTAGGAATATACCCAGAAAAACAAAAATAATTTTATCACAAAGACATTTACAATGTTTACTGCAGCTCAATTCATAATTGCCAAGTCATGGAAACAACCCAAATGCCTATCAACTCATTGGATCAACAAACTGTGGCAGGTGTGTATCATGGAGTACTGTTCAGCCATGAGAAAAGATGGAGACTTTACACTGTTTATGTTTACCTGGATGGAGGTAGAACACATTTTTCTTAGTAAAGTATCTTAAGAATTGAAAAAAAAAATCCAATATATGAAACCAATATATAAACAATTGCATGCCCACATGATGAGAAAACACAAAGATAGTCTAGTGAGGGGTGGAGAAGAAGGCAATTGGTGGGAGGTGGGAGGGTGATTGGTGGGATTTCACCTAATTTGCACAATGTGAGGATGTTCAGCACACTTCCTGGCTGAAGGGCTGTTCTACACCTTGAACTTGGCATTGCAAGTGAGAACTTTGTATCCTCACTTCCAAATTCCACCGTGCAAATTTAAAAATTTTTGCATTCATATTAATTTGAAATTTAAAAAATTCTAAAAAAGATGAAACCTGCATTCCTGCCCAAGATTGGTAATCAAAAGACCTGGCCTGGGGCCCACACAGTGCTGTATTCTCAGTGGCAATCCATGCTCTGTCTCAGTCCACTATAGGGCAGGGAGTGTGATAAATGTCATGCTTTGAGATATCCAGTCCATCCAGACAAAAAGTGTGCTTAATGTTTATAAAATACACATCCTGAGACAAGCCCAGCAACCCCAAGGGAGGCACAACGCGGTGGTGTCCACTGCCCTACATATCTGGACAAGTGACAGCTCATAGAGAAGGCCAGAGTACAGGTGGACCCGTGCAGGGTGTTCTCAGGAAGAGAGGGCACTGGTCAGCCAGGTCCAGGGGCCTCTTACTTGTTCATGTAAAGCTGCTCTTTTACGATCTTACAATGTCTATATTAGGACTTACTATTGGCCAAATAACTTTCAAAAAAATTAGAGGTAATACTACAAGACACAACTATGGAGAGCTCATCAGAAATCTCCTATGTGCGTGCAACTAGATAATTAATTATGAAGCCACAGATTCTTTCAAAGAGGGAATATTTTTTACATAATTCTACTAAAAGGAAAATCAAAACCAAATTGTAAAAGAGAGAAATTCCAGGTAGAATATTACTGAGAAGTTTCCAGAATAAAGGCCATGTTAAAAAAGAAAAAATACTTTGTGTGCTGATAGAGCAACACACACACACACACAATTGATGTAATAAACCACCCTGCACCAAAAGAGAATTCTAGTCAATTACAATGAACAATTAAATACACTTCCGAGGACAATTTAAATAAGAAAATCATCATACGGAAAGTAGTAATTTTCTCTGGACTTGAGAAAAAGTTTGGAATGGAAGAGACAAAATATAGTTCTTTTTTCTTCTTATTTCCTAAAAGATTGAAATGGAAGAGACAAAATGTAGTCTTTTTCCTATTCCCTTTTTAGAAAAATAAAATGTAACAGATAATTTGGGAAATACAGAGAGTGAAAGACAACAATCACCCAGATGTCTAATAGCAGAGATACAAAGATACACTCCCTTGTGGCAAAGTTTCTTATGTTGTGGTGAACACCCCAACTACTCAATTATATGTGTTGTGTATTTCATTTAATACTAAACAGAAAATATTTCTTTCTGTTTCTATTTGATATGTTCAGCATTGTAAGAAAATTTTTTTCATTACACGTGGCCTTTATCTTGTAAGGTCTTGCGAGTCCTTCAGGGAGCAGAGAGCTAAACAGCTGGCAAGCCACACAGCCGGCAGGCCTTCAAGTCCCCAAACAGAGCGCAAAGATGACATAAAGGCCGTATAGGTGTATTTGAGAATAATCCTAATACAGTATCACATACTCAGACAAGAATAAATATATAGTATTTACTGTTATCTTGAAGCTGTACTCCTGTTCTATGTTTAATGTTTTTAGGAACGTCCTAACTAATCTTCTGCTGTCACTACATTCCCTCCAACAATGAACAAGGGCTGCCTTTTCTCTGCATTCTCACCAACACCATTCTCCCTTTCTCTCAAATAATGGCTTTCCTCACAGATGTGAAGTAATACCTCATTATGGTTTTGATTTGCATTCCCTGAAGATACTCAGCGTCACTAATCATGAAATCAACCTATTTTCAACAAAACTAAAAGAGAATATGAACAAGGTAATGAAGGCCTTAGCTCAATCTCTTTACCATAAAGGTTTCTGCCCTTGTGTCCCTGTGACCTCAGAGAAATGCTCTCACAGAGCTCTGGATCCGTCAGAGAGCCCCGGCAGGTTCCCTTCTTCACTTGGTATTTTAGCGAGGACACCCACTGAAGGACTGTCCCATGTAGTCTCTGTAAAGGGATCATTGTGAAGAAGTATTTGCTTAACCATCCATAAAAAGGTATCTAAAAACTTATCTTTTAGAAAATACAGAGTTGCTAACTTAAGTTAACAAAGAGAGCATGTGGAGAGCATATTGTTAGCGCCGACACTGTAAGGAGAGGAAGGCCATTCGCCTAAGGCACACTTGTGCAATAAGGTAGTTTTTGGGCTTAACACTGTGAAGCCCATGCCAGGAATTAAGGACACTTAAGTGTGATCTGGAATGATAGGTATAAACTGGAGAATTTAGAAAATGCAAACATTTATAAAATAGACAAAACCATTCATAGTTCCCACTAAGCAGACATGAACGCTGTGGATATTTTTGGCCTACCTGAATGTGTGTGTGTTCAGAGGGTGCTGGCAGGTGTGTGTGTGCCCAGAATTTTTTACTCATTTTGTATGAGTAAATGTTTGTTGTTGATCATACTTGGGATCTTACTATATTTCACTTATTCCATGAAATAATATTTTCTTATATTATTAATTATCCCCTTACATGGAGTTCCCAAGGTTGACTTAACTACTTCTCATTGAACATTTAGGATTTCTCTCCTATTTTCTCTGATTTAAATAACATTGTGGTAAACATCACTATATGTATGAAAGTCCTTTGCCCCTGGGTTGTGTAAGCAGCTTTGCCATGTTTGGAAAAGTCATGACAGAGGTTTGTATACTGCCTGTGAGACGCAACATGAAGATTTGAACACAGGTTTTATTGCATGGAATACTATTTGCCTAAGAAGGTTATTAGAAATGAAATTACAAAGATAAATAGTATAAATTTTATTTATTTATTTTCTACATTTTACAGAGAATGCATATTTATTGTAGAAAAATTAGAAAATGTAGGTATATACAAGAAAGAAAATTCAAATAATCCAAACAGCTAAGCCCAGGGATAACTGGTCACCTCGTTTTGGCTTTTTGACATTCAGACTTTTTCTTATTTAGCTATAGTAAATCAATATTAGGCCATTATTTTTCTTCTCCTTTTTATCAAAGATTTTGGCATGCCTACATTATGATCAGTAACTTTTAAAAACTTAATGATATAATTAAATAATTTATTTCATTAAATGCACATATGATGACTTTTAAGAGCTGCATGGGATTCTGTTGTAGATGTACCATAATTTATTTAAGTATTATTTTCAATATTTGGATCATTTCCACATTTTGCTTCTACAAATGATACTATAAAAATCACCATTGCTGGGCGGCACCTATGGCTCAGTGGGTAGGGCGCTGGCCCCATTATCCTCAGGGTAGCGGATTTGAACCTGCCCCGGCCATACTGCAACAACAACAAAAAAATCACCATATATAGTTTGGTATTTCACCAGTTCATTCTGAGAATAAATTCCTATGAAACAGAGTTGTTGGATCAAGAGGTATGTTCTTTTAAGTTCCTTTGATATATTTGCCTAGATGCCAAGAAATAGGGTATCAATTTCTAGTTCTATCAAAAGAGTTTTTCTACATAATAACAGCAGTATTACCTAACAGTATTTTTTTGATAAAATTTGCCAATCTAATAGGTAATAGATATTTTCTCTGAAATAGTGACTTTGCAATTAGTTTTACCAAAGGGTGAACTTGTTTTATATGCTTAAGGACAATTTTCACATCTTACATTTTCAAATTTTGTTTCAAATGTATCATACTCATTTTTACAGGAATTTATGTATTTCTACAAATCTTATATGCATACATATATACACATATAGTATTAAGGCATTTAATTACATTTGTTGCAAAAATCTTCTGATTTGTCCTTGGTCTTTTAAGTTTGTCTGATGTCTCTTGTCATGCAATAGTTTTTGATTTTAACATAGAGACAATTACCCTATCTTTTCCTTTGTGACTGTGCATCCGTCTTGTTAAAGAAATTTTTATTTCTGACTTTGCCTCTATAGTGCCTATAATCTTTGCTTCTGCCTCCAAATAGCTACTTCTGCTACAATTTTTTTCTGAAGCTATTGTTTAGATTGGAGGTTCAGGGTGCCTTGAATCCTGTTAAGTTAATTCCTTTTCCTGTAGGATTAGTCAGTAAGAGGAAAAGAGTAACTCTGATAAATCATTGCAAATTCTTCTCATGTCTGATTTGAATATAGAATTCAAAATCTTTTTTTGCAAAATGCTAAAGAATCTGAGAGCAATACCCAGGGTTTGTGTAAGTAGTAGCTTTGCCACATTTGAAAAATTCATGATGGAATATTGGATTTTGGCTGTGAGAGGCACCATGAAGATCTGAACAAAGTCTCATCACATAATAGATGAAGAAATGGAGATCCAGAAAAATTGAATCACTTATCTAACTTCACATGGTTAATCGGTTAATGCTGGCATAGAAATTCAAATAAGTACTCTCAATCTAAAGTTGCTTTAGAACACCAGGCAATGCAAAGGTTTGCTCTATTCTAAAATGTAGATAAGTTATATGCAAATGCTAGATCATAAATAATAACCTTCTCTCTCCAGAGATTCCTATTAGACATCAAATTTAGATTATGCTAAAACAAAAGGAGCACACTCTTTACATAGCAGGTTGATTGAAATATATCCCCCTCCCCCAAAAAAGCCCTAGTAGACTTTTCGTATTTATGCTGGTAAATAAATGTTAATTACTTTGTTCCAAGATTTTCAACCTTTCCAAAGATAGAAATTTAAATTTCTCCTTTTTTATGAGAAAAACCTATCTTTTGCAAATACAAAAGTGTGATTTTTCCAAAGCTTAAGTCTCGTAATATTAGAAATGAAACTGGACCTTGTGAAAATATTTCAAGTGAAAGAAAACAGCTTTCTGTCATTCAATGTTTTTTCTGTTCAGCTATAGCAAATATGAGTCTCAACAGGTAGTAAAAAATCTTGGGAGAAAGAAATTGTTGTTAACATTTTCAGACTAACTCTAATCTTCATCTGACCAGTGTAACTTGAATTGCCAAAAAATTCTACTCTGTACATACCAATATTAATTATCCTTATACTGCGATAATCTTATCTTGCAATATTAATTTAAGAAAACATGGGGAAAAAGTATTCAACTTATTTTTGAATTAATTATCACTGTGAATGCAAAACTTCTACTTTCTTCATTTGGAGAAAAATGTTTTCTCAATTCTGACTTTCATTTCTAGCTAAACAATTTGGTTCTCTTTCAACTATACAACTTTATATATCAAATCTGATCCTATTTTTAAAAGTATTTCCTGACTCTGAATTAAAAGAAGAGGAGGCTGGAAGAGGCTGGAAATTTTCCATGCAAATATTTATTTCCTATTTATGTTTCCCAGAAAGAAAAGCCTCTTTCACACTATAGATTTTTTTCTAACTGAAAGAAATCAAAGTCCCGGTATATTACCATCTCCACATTCCTAACCCCAAACAAACATCTAAAACAAACAGGCACAAAAAATAGTACCAATGTTCTGATATGTTTATCATATTGATATGAAATCAGAGACGCAAAGTATGGGTAACCCTCAAGACCTATAAAAATAAATCTATCTATCCCAGAAAGATGTTAAATAAAAATTAACAAGCTACCAAGTATAAGACCTCTGCTTAATGAGGAGATTGATATTTAAGGTTTTTTTCTTTAGTGGATTTTATATTTACTTTTATGTTCCTGTGGTTAGCATCATAATTCTTCACTGCAGAACCCAAATTACAACTTAACTCAATCCAGGCAGTTAAATATGCTGGAAATTTAGAAATAAAACTTGTCTTTATTTTTGCAATTTTGTCAATAGTGACTCTATTCACTTCTTTTCAGAGGTTTCTGAAGCCATTTTTTAAAATATGTATATAGGGCGGCGCCTGTGGCTCAAAGGAGCAGGGCGCCGGCCCCATACGCTGGAGGTGGCGGGTTCAAACCCAGCCCTGGCCAGAAACTGAAATAAATAAATAAATAAATAAAATAGGTCTATAAAAATCTTAAAGGATTTTGTTTTGTGTGTATTTAAGGGTAGGGAATAAATTCCACCCTTATGTGTCCAACTGTCATGCACAAAATACTAGCAACACACACTTCTATCCCAGCTACCTGTGAAATTTTATCTCCTGATTTTTTAGGAACACATCGAGAATTTCATTGTAGTATTTTTTTTTTTTTTTTTTTGTGGTTTTTGGCCGGGGCTGGATTTGAACCTGCCACCTCCAGCATATGGGGTCTGCGCCCTACTCCTTTGAGCCACAGGCACCGCCTGGAATTTCATTGTAGTTTTAACTTGAGGCTTTAGCATTAGAAATTCCAGACCTGGCAAATTAGTCTTTTCAGGAAGATAAGTGCTATGCCTTAGGCGAAGATGAAATGCTTATCTTGGAAGAATTTTTCCTTTAATATCCTGCAGAGTGGGTTGGGTAGTCTTATGAAAATAGGCCTTCTTGTGAGATGACAGTCTTCCAATCTGAAATGAATCACCCCAAGATTTGCTTCTTTTTGCTAAACATAATTCATCTTTTCGCTCCACTCCCACCCCATCCACCTCCATCCCCATTTCTCCTGGGGGCTGCTTTGGGGACAAGAGAAAGAATCACACAACCATATAACAGAGTTTCCCAGTTAATGAGCTATTTCTAGGGATTATATCATTTTTTGATTGTATCACTTGCTTGTGGTATAGGCACAGGCTATAGCTGCTATTTACCAAATGAAATGGCTCATTTATATTTCTCACGGGGAAAAGTAAGAAACAACTTATTATTTTTGAGGCCTTCAGCTAGAAAGACAATGTAAAGCTAGCAGGTAAAAGTCAAAGTAAAATTAGTAGAATTCTGTTTCCATGAATTTTACAGTAAAGGGCAAATGTGCTGATAGGACAGGATTTCACACATATGTTCATATAGTAAAATGAAACAAGTTTTTTTTTTTTACACATCTCTGAAACTTTTAATAAGTTATTCATCCTCTCTGACAGTATTTGTTTATATGTAAAATGTTAGTAGTAATTGCTTGTACTGCTAATCTCTAAGGATTGAATTAAATGATGTCTGAAGACTTGTAGTTAATCAGAAAGCACTTTCTAAACAGGACATGTGATTAGGAAAGCCCATTAAAATGCAGAATATGTACCAGAACCACGTGGATGTTGTTGGTTTAATGAAATGCTTCCAAGTTCCTCTGTCTTTAGTGATTTTCAGTGCAGTGACCAGCCCGATTTGTATTTGTCCTGGGGCAGAACCTAACTAAGCAAAGGACGTGGGGACAGATAGTTAGGGGTGACCCAGGAAACACAAGGGAGAGGGTTGAGGAAGTACATAGGAATATCAAGGAAGAAAGAAAATTCAGGAAAGTGTGCAATAGCAAGTCGGTTACCTCTGTGGCGACTGTCCTCAGAATCTGTCCCTAGAGGATGTGGAGGCCTCCCTGAGGGATGCTCCTTCCCTGGCCACTTCACCACCACCTCCAGGTTGGCCGCTGAGGCTGGCAGGAGGAGGCTGCCAGGCACAGGAGCTGTGAGCTTGGCTGGGAAGCTGCCGACGTTCTGAGCCCCCCAATGCAGCTGGAGGGCACTGGGGCAGCGCCCCTCAGAAGGTGCTCTCTGGGAAAAAGAGATCGGCATTTCCTGCCTTAAGCATGACTTTCCCCTCTCGGTGTTCTAATCAAACACGCCATAGATCCACGTTCCAGGGAATGACAGGGCCACAGAGAGGAGAGAGGAAGAAGGGGTAACTGAAGGGAAGATGAGTTCTGTCCACTCTCCCAAGTCCACTTCGTAAGGAGAAGGGAAGAGTTTCCATTTGTTCAATTTTAAAAGAAAAAGAGAATTAAGATGAGGGGGGAGGACACGCTTAGGATCACAGGAAATACAAAGCACGGGGTGGGGGAAAAGGTCCGTGTGCATCTGACGGTGAATGGAGGTCGGCTTGCCAGCCCCTGGGGCTGCCTGTGCTTGTCGGCTGGATGGCGAGTCTCACAGACTTTCAGGCAAAACCTGAAAATTCTTTCTTATTGGATAGACACCATATGAAAGCATGAAACAATGGTGTGAATTTTGGCAAATATTTAACTCATAACTAACTGATCGGATGGTGGAAAGTCATGGTAATATTTCACCTGAGTGAAGGCTGAGGGCACCAAGGCAGGTGAAGAGCTGTCACCCTTCCCAAGAGCCTCAGGTCTTTCAGAACAGTTCCCCGCACATCTATATCAAAAACTTAGCATTTTCATTTGCTTCCAGGAAAAAAAACAATGGGGGTTATGAAACATTTTGTTTTTCTTTTCAGCTTCCCTTCTTGCTATCTATAATGCAAGTGAAATTCCTTCAGAATGTTTGCTTCGAAACTATTAAGATTAAATAACACATTAATCAAATGTCCCTCACCAAGACCTTTCTAGTTTCTTGGAGTTTGTGCCGTGGTTTGTTTTGGTTTTGTTGTTTTGCTTTTATTTTGTTTGTGTGGTTGCTTTTCCCCTAAAGCATATACAAATCATCTGTAGTCTAAATTGTATTTTCTTCTGGTCACAAAAATGGCAAAAGACACAAAGCAGGGCTTAATTCCTAAACCAGGGCAGACTTTCTTACCTATTGACTAAAATGCAGACCTACACTGTTAGAAAGCATATCAGTGGATTTCAATGTTAAAATCGTAATAACTGAAGACATAAAAATTAATATTAGATGCATTTTAGGTGCTGTGTTTTAGAAAGCTCATCTTTCGATGAACAGTTTAAATCTATTTTTTCATCTTCAAAATGAAAATAAAATGTTCCTATGTGTAATGTACCTAAAATAAACTGTAAACCACTATAACCACGTCAGTCACTATCAATGTGCCCGGCCCAGCTACATCTGCTGCACAACATTTGGTCTCCCGCCTACAGAAGAATCTTTTTGTTTAAATAAAAAGATCAAACACCTCAAAATACTTGTAATTTCCAGCAACAGCAGTGACTGTATCTCACTACTCCTACAGCCAGCCTCGGCAGCAGACCCTGCGGGAGGCGCCCTTGGCAAGGGGGAACTCCAACAGCAAAAGTCAAATGCAGCGAACTTGTTCACACCTGCTCCTGCTATGTGCACAGGGCCCCATTTCCTCTACCAAAAAGCACTTGCTTTATTTTCAATTATTTCTTTCGATTCTCCAGAGGCTAAGCTCAAGGTTAAACAGTGATTTTGCTGCAGATGTTACTATGTAGTTAATCATCCTGTGTTATGTCAAAAAAATAGAAACGCATCTCCTTTCCTTGGTGAATATGGAAAGGAGTGGGTAGCGATGCAATCTTAGGTTGTTTTGAAGGTAATCATTTTAGATGGTTAGTAATTAGTAGTAGAAGTAGCTTCTTCAGGCTGTGTGTGTGTGTGTGTTTAGGAAAAGACGCAGTTTAGGGTATTTATGTAGAAAGGAAATGTATAAAATTGAGTTATATCAAATAAACAGTTTGGTATTATACCATGATGGACTCAATGCTTTACATTCTCAAGACTTAAAAAAAAATCCCAAGAAGAATGACAAAATTACTCTACTATAAAAACTTAATATTGGTATAATGCTTTATAGTTTACAAACGCTTTGAACTAGGCGTTCATTGGCTAATCACAGGAACTCCCATTTTCCAAAAGTAAATGAGGGGATTTTTACAGTGGCGGTGCTTGACAAGAGCATTTAATTTATGGGAACCCTTTTTGGTCCAACCCTTCCTTATTATCTATGAAAACAGCTTGACTATCATGAACTAGAGCTATAGAATCAAATATTACAAACAAATAGGAAGCAACCTGCCGGCAAACAGAGCATTTTAGAATTTTCCACTCATCTTTCATTTATCATTAAGGGGTTGATCTTTTAAGAAGACGATTGCTTAAATACTCAGCTGTCATCTGATAGACTTTCTTTTCATTCATGTTTTTAGTTCGTTTTTTAGTTTAGCAAGTTATAAAGTTGAAGTTTTATACAAACAACTGCACTCTTTTCATAGTCCTCCCTTTAAATACTGTTTCTCAAGTAACACATAACCTACTGTCCAAGGGAAACTCCATCGTCTAGGTAGGTGTAGCTCTGCATCTGATGACTCTGAAATGGGATGTTACTAACACTCCGAGAAAGTGTTTATCTCTCCAGAATATAGTCCCATTACCAAAGCTTCCAAAACTAATCTAAGAACACTGCAATGTTTGCAAACTAAATGTTTTACAATAAAGTACTGGATTGAGTAGTCTATCCTTTGTCTCCCACCATTTTATCCACAGCATCTGCTCAAACTCAGTTCCCCTGGAACCAGACCCTACTACCTGCTCAGTGGTCCCACCTAAGGCTTGGTTCATCCCTTCAAGCAGCAGCAGGGGTGAGGCTGGAGTGTAGAATCTCAGGGGCTGCTAATTAGTCCCAGCAGATTGTTAGAGGAAATCTATTCACCTTTGGCTATGATGGAAACTCTGCCATCATAAGATATGGTCTCCAAAGTCAACCTGAACATGGACATCCAAGGTCCCGTGAGAAAAGAAAGAAAGTGTGAAGAGGCACCTGGATTCCCCACAGCCTCTGTCAGAAGGGGCAGAGAGCACTACGCTCTGACAGTAACATTGAGGACCGAGGGCCCAGCCCCCAAGATGGAGGGACATCTGAGGAGTGTGGCCCCCGGCTGGGCAGCCACCTCCATTCTGCACATTGAAAGGAAATAGCCACTTTTGCCACAAGTGTTTTGTGGTGCCTCCAAAACTGCAAGCTCCACTGCTTCCAGAATGCAGATGCAGAAAAACATCTTCCACATCAGCAAGTGATTTATTCAGTAAAGCAACTGATGGCAGAGTTGCATTTCTGGGGGCACAGTTCAAAGCAGAAAGCAAATTTCTGATCTCCGCGGACAAGATGAGCCTTGCTTACTGATGTGGGAAGGGAAATCTAAATCCATGGAAAGATATTTCTTTTTAAAGGCAAGAAGGCATGTTATTTTTAGGTAAACGAAGCATCTCAAAGGAGGGAAGGTGAGAAAGGCAGCTAACTTTTACTGAGGATCTGTGTGAGACACACACTGCAGTATTATGGAGCCAGCTAGAGGTTCTGTGTATGAACTCTGTTCATCTTTACAAGAACTCCAGAAGAGGAAGAAGAAATCGAGGCACAGAGAATTGATTTCAAGACATTTGGTTTGCCAAAGCTCACAGAGCTACTATGTGATAGGCAGGAATTAGAACTAAGAATTCCACGGTCTAAGGCCAAGGCCCAGCCTGACCCCCACACCCCAGCAGCATGTCCATAATACCCTAAAGCAACGAGCCCCCCAGGAGTGACTGCCTTAGATTAGGCGGTGGTTCTCCACCCTCCTGATGCCTCCTAAAGCCGCGACCCTGAATACAGTTCCTCATGTTGTGGTGACCCCCTAATCATAAAATTATTTTCATTGCTACTTCATAACTGTAATTGTGCTACTGTTATAATGCACATATCTGATATGCAGGATGTATTTTCATTGTTACAAAGGGGTCGCCACCCACAGGTCCAGAACAGCTGATTAGAGCAAGACCCGGAGAAACTGGCACATCTATCTCTGTGATTCTGCTGATTCTGAGACACGGTATGGAAATCCTCTGTCCTCTTGGACCTTTAAACAGTGTTTTCCCTACTTATTTATGTGATCAATTAGTACCTCTCTGAGGAATATTTTTCTTGTTGAAAGGACACTTCCTCTCTGTCAAACCATTGCTACTCAGGACCTACTGATGTGGCGCACTGCCCTTCCCCCCCTGTCCTAGAGTTCGTGCTCCGACGGGCTCTTGAATCCAGAAGATTCAGTGGGCATTGGTGACATAGTAGTTAGCACAGTTGCCTTCCAACAAGAAGATCATGTATGTGCTTAATTAAGTGCGATCAGAAGCATTCTCGTTCCTTTATGAGGACCTCAACAACGACCTTTTAGATGTAACTTTGTTACAAGATCTAATAAATTCCTCATGTGGTCGTATATATTCTCAACTCCGAGGAACGCCGAGGCCAACCCACAGGGTGTATCTGCCGATTCACTGGACCTGTACTTTCACCACATGGTTAACCATGGGCGGGGCCTTGGTGCTGGGGAGGAGCCCAGGGCAGGTGGGCGGGGCGACTTGCAGCCACTCTAAACAGAGACAGGAGAACATCTTTGTTTGATTCAATAAGTGCAGAATAAAGACCAAGAGGGCAGCAACAGAAACACGTATTTGAAATATCTTCTAAAGTGTTTCCCCATCTTGGTGATCTTTTTCCTGACCCTGAATCAGCAATTCTGTCTTTATGGACCAAACCTGGGAAAGGCAGTGGGGGTGGGGTGATAAGGCTGGAATGGAGGGCCGGTCCCATCAGAAAAAAAGCTGGAGAAGGGGAGAGAGAGGGGCGCACGAGGAGGGGCACAAAGACCAAAACCCACATAGGCTTTTGAGCCTCTGAGAACCCAGTGGTTCGTTCCCTGCAGCACAGCTGGGGACGCAGACTGTGCTCAGAGAAGCCTCCCACTTGATTGGCATATTGGTCAAAAAATTGTCCCCAGCAGCCACAAGCAGCCTGAGTGTGAAAACCTTGAGGACAAGGAAACCTTCCTTCCTTCTTGGGGAGGAAGAGGGCCGGGGATGTCTGCAGGAGAGGGAATAATGCTAAGTGGGGCCTCTGAGTGGAAGACACTGGCTACCTGTCACTAGAGAACTTGCATCCTCCCTATCCACATGGCTGAGAACCAGGGCCTTGGGGCAAGATAAAACGTGCTGGAGGAGTAAAGAAAGAGGCACGGTGCCCGCCTGAGGAAACTCGAGAATGTTTTACAATCAACATGCAAGTGACTTCCACAGTGAAGGGGTCCTTCTTCTCTACTAAGGATATCCGCCGCAGATGGGAACAGAACCCCTCACGGCAAGCACAGTCCTGGACACGTGGTAGTGCAGCAGTGCCGAGCTCCGATCCTAGGCAGGGTGACAGGAGCACACCTCCAAAAGGCCTGGCCGAGGAGGACAGCAGCGTGGTTACACGCAGCCCCGAGGTGGAGCTGGGCCCCGGAGCAGACCTCACAATCACAGGCCCCCACATAATAGGCATCGCCAGCAAAAGACTGGAATCTGAGCAAAGCAAGGGCTTTCCACTCATTGTACTGATTGTGTCCTCCTATAAGATTTTTGGCTAAATTCCTTTCCAAAAGCATTACTAGAAGTATACAATCTAGTCTTCCAGTGAGTTTCTGCGGAGGGGGTGAGAAGATGGGGGCAATACACGGCCATGACCACAGAACTTCCACACCCACAAAAAGGCATTGAGCAAATTACCCATGATGCTCCTCTGCTGTCAACAAGCTTACTTTACCCATTCGAGAGCCATTTGCATCTTTTAACTTTAATAAAAATAAGAGGAAGAGAAACAAGCAATGAAACAAAATTGAACATGATGGTTTTGATTGGCTCGTCTCTGAACTTCCCTATCAAGTGCAGTTTTGTGTAGTCCCATATCTAAAATCGTGCAGGACCAGATAAATGTTCTTCCTCTACCACCTCCAGATTTCCAATGAGATTTTATGATCTTCTTCAAAACTTCCCTCCCTGTGTGTGGGCAAAGTAAAAATAAGAACATATGGTAAAAGGACGTACATTACCAGCAGTGCTTTGGTAAATATAATTAAAAATTCAGAGAATATTTACTTTTTTTTTCTTTTGTGTTATGCAGAATACATAAAGTTGAAATGCTAGGGCTCGGCGCCTGTGGCTCAACGGGCTAAGGTGCCAGCCACGTACACCTGAGCTGGCGGGTTCGAATCCAGCCCAGGCCCGACAAACAACAATGACGGCTGCAACCAAAAAATGGCCGGGCGTTGTGGCGGGCGCCTGTGGTCCCAGCTACTTGGGAGGCGGAGGCAAGAGACTCGCTGGAGCCCAAGAATTGGAGGTTGCTGTAAGCTGTGATGCCACAGCACTCTATCCAGGGTGACAGCTTGAGGCTCTGTCTCAATAAATAAACAAACAAACAAACAAACAAACATACATAAAGTTGAAATGCTCTTTGGAAATAAATAAATGAATGAATAAGTAAATAAATAACATAACATAACATAAAAACTTTCCTCTCTGCTCTACATATCAATTGGTTTGATTACTGAGCATTTTATTATATAGTTGAAGGAATTTTCTTTGGCTTTCCTTTACTTCTGCTTCTACTCTCCCTTTTGGGAAAAATTAAACATGTTTTGTTTTATTTAAATCCAGTGACCTAAAGGTAATGCCCCAGAACCTTAGCGAGAGTTTCAATGTACGCGATTATTCCTTTATGCAGGACCCTGCCTATCACTGCTTTCTGTGAGAAAAATCAGCATAAGGAGCAAACTTTTGTGTGTGCTATAAAATAACACATTCAGGAAAAATAATTTGGAACCAAGCTATTCCACTGTTTTCAGCATTGTTATTAATACAAAATTGTTATATTTAAAATGACTTGGCTTTTGTTGTGTTAATCGTGCCCACAGGTAATAAGCGAATGGAGTTCCCAGGTATAAGAACTAGCCAGCACTACAAAAACCAGTCATCTCCATACTGTTCTCAGCGTTAAGACTGGGGAACCTCAAAGGGACGTGTTGAGGAAGAATCTTTGGATGCAGATGGTCCCTGACTTATGATGGTTCTACTTGATAAATAACTTTGAATTTTGCTCTTTTCCCAGGCTGTCTGTGCAATGCGGTACTCTCTCCTGATTCTGAGCTATGGGGACCATAGCTCCCCATCAGCCTTGCAGCCATGAGGGTGAGGAACCACATATGTTTCTGGGCCCCTTTTAGGCAGGTAGGCTAAGCTGCAGTGTTTGATAGTCAGCTGTATTAAATGCCGTTCAACTTATGGGGGAGGGGCAACTCCAGTGGAAGTCAGGCAGCGTCAGTAACTTGGAAAGACTGTAACCATAGCAATGATCGTGAAAATCATTTCTCCAAACAAACATTTCAATACATTAAAAAGGATGAATTGACAAGTGGGAGTTGAATCATATAGGTTAGTCACATTTGAGATGATTGTATTTTTAAAATTGGTCCTTTTAAAAACAGAACCCACATAAGCTGAAGCTTTGGAATATATTTCTGCAAAGTGGTGTCAGCAACACTTTAATCATTTATTGCTCACCGAGTATAACCACCAGATGTTCACATTTTAAGGACATTCCACCCACTTCCAAAACTCCCAGTACAATCCTAATTACCCACTTTCAGTTACTCCTTTCTTTGCCTGTGGCTGAAAACATTGTAAAACTGGCACCAAAGGGCCATGGGAATAAAACACACTAGTAGAAGCTAGAACTTAGTAAACAACTATTCTAACGAAGAATTATGGGAAATATATTGGACATAAAATAGTCTTAAGATCCAAAAGATGCCTTCTTAAAAGCGACCGAAATTTAATGGAAAGAAAACTATTTTGCAATTAGAACACCGATATTCATGCCCCAGTTCAGGCACATACTCAAGCATAAAGCCTTGAGTAACTCACTCCTCTACCAACTACGGATGGTAATATTCCCTCACATCACTCTGGGGACTCAGGAGGCAGAAGTGAACAAATACATGTAATCATACTCAGTAAACCGAACACCTGTGTAAGGCACAAACTGTATGTAGGAACTAAGAGAAGATTGTGTATGTTGAATAGTAAATAGAAAAATGTACGGGCAGGCTCCAAGTTATAAATTTGACTTGTATATAACTCACACTTATGAACACAGCCTATGATAGTAAGTCTCCAAGTTACAACATCCTACTGATGTAAGATTCAGACTTACAAACAGAGATACTACAGGTAATAGGGAAATGTTCCAACTTACATAGAAGTTTAACTTAAGAACAAAGCTACACACCTATCTCATTTATAACCCGGGAACTAGCTATATTTGACAAATGTTTAAGAGATAAAAGGTGGTAAAAGTGTGATCTCAGCAAATAACACACCAAATAACATCTACCAGGTCCAGCAGCATAATTTATAACCCCAGTGCAAGAAGAAAACGTGAGGCCCCCTTTCAGAAATCAGGACAGAAGGGTAGCAAGAGCTTTCTTTCATGCACCTGTCAGGGTGTTTCACATTTGCTATTTGATGCTTTGTTGCTTGGTCAGGGTGTACTCACAGGGTGTGTACAGACTTCCATAGGTGCTGGGACCTCCCCCTGCCTCAGAGCAAGGGGCCTATGCCCAGCCCCCACCTGGTAGGGAGGCAACAGTAGGAATGGGTGGCTGAAAGTCCATCTCAGGGATGCCAGAAGGTGCCAAGTCCTTGAAGCATGTTCCATTATGCCATCAACTTTCACTTATGAAACACAGATCTAAAGATAAAATAGTAAGACCTCAAGATGGTGACTGGCATAGGGCCCCCCCATCTAAGCAGCAGGCTTCGCTGACAATACCAGTGTCACAAATATCTCTGTTGTCTACTGTGTTTGGGGTCCATCTTCAGGTGGAGTCTTGGTATACACAGTAGGAGAGCAAACTCCAGAAGTAGACCACTGATTTCCCACACTGCTTTGCCTCTTACCAGCTGTATAATTTGGGGCAAGTTACTTTTTTCTCTTTGGGCATCAATTTCTCCATTTGTAAAACAAGGGTCCCAATAATAATAATCACTGATTTCATTGGGTCATTGTGCAGATTAAATGACTTGCTATACACTAGTACTTAGTATATTAAGTACCTTAGAAGTGTTGCTATTTTTCACATGCATCCATATTGCAGATCTGATACGATTCAAAAATGAATGTATTTGGAATTCTCACAAGAAGTGAAATTAAAAGAATGAAAAAGCTACAGAGAGAGAATGCAAAGACTAGCCAAAGAAAAATTGAGTGACTATATGTATTAATAAAATATAAGGCAAGAAGCATTTAACACAGATAAAGTTGAACACTTCATTAAAATAAAATAAAAGTATTATTACTTTAATAGGAATATATGATAATCCTAAACTCATATGTAATGAATAATATTTCCTTAATACAATAAACGTAGTAAACGTTGTAAACTACTTTCTTTAATTAGCAAAAGTTTATAGCCTAAATGCAATTCTTAGGCTATATTGTTTAAAATTTGATGAGGGCAGAATAATTGCTTTTTAAATAAACGAATAAATAAGTTGAATAAACTAAGAAATCCTAAAAATATCATACCATGAACTTTTTGATATGTTTTTCACCGCCAACATAATCAGATTGAAAATTAGTAAAGGATAGAAGATTTAAAATGCACAAATTAGAAATTAGCATATGGCAAATGCTATACCCAGGAATTACAGAATACTCATTATTTTCAAGCTCTTTCACTTAAAAGTGACCATATGCTGTGACATAAAGAAAATATCAACACATTTCCATTGATTAAAGTCAGGCCAAATGTATGTTTTCTGACCACAGCAAAAAATCAATAACAAATTGAGAGCTAAAAAAGCAGCATATGTTTGAAATTCAACAATAAACTTCTAAATATTGCATGGATCAAAGAAGAAAGCACAATAGATATTTTGAGCTGAATAACTGTAAAAATATGACATCTGAAAATTGTGAGATGTAATATAATATACTTGAGAAAATGTATTTCCTTTAAATATGTACATTAGAAAAAAAGAAAGAAGAGTGGCAATCCAACTGAAAAAATTAGAAAATAACACCAGCCAAAAAAGAGAATGAACTAAATAATAAAGAAAAAGGCTAAAGTTAATACATTAACAAAAGTCAAAATAGAAAGTATTTAAAAAGGAACAGAATATCTGAATTTTCCTAAAGAAAATAAACAATGATGAAAAAATAACTAAATAAAATATCATTAAATTGAATCAAATAATTTAAAATTCCTTTTAACTTGTCGAAAAAGAAAAAATAATTAATTTAAAATATAATGCCTCATGATCAAGCTTAGTATTACAAGGATGCAAGGATTTTCTAACATTTTTAAAATAAATAAAAATCAATTAACTCTCAACATAAAAGAATGAAGAAGAAAACTCAAATGAAAGTCAAGTGCAGTGGCTAGGCCTTTAATCACAGCTACTCAGGAGGCTGAGACAGGTTGATTGCTTGGGGCGGGAGGTTGAGAGCTGCCTGCACAATATACCAAAACCCCCCATCTCTGAAAAAAAAATTACACGAGCATTTTAATACTTCATAGAAAATCGTTTGAAAAAGTTCAACATCTATTAGTAATTATAATTCTTCATTAAAGTTTTTGTCTGTAACCACTAATAAAAACAATCTATAAAAATCCTATATGACACTAAATGGTGAAATGTGAAAAAGGTTTTTCTCTAGAGTGGGAAATAAGATAAGAATGCCTACTGTCACTACCTCTATTCAACATTGTACTTTAAGCATTTGCTATAGCAATTTAAATATAAAAAATGTAAGCACTGGACAAGAAAGATGGTCACTATTTAAAGATGATATAATTTTGTCAATTTTAGATAAGTTCCAGAATTAATAAGTTCAACAAGTGTGCTAGGCACTGATCAATATACAAAGTCAATGTACTTCACACATCTATAGCAAACAATTAAAAAGTAAAATATTTTACAAGATACTATTTACAATAATACCAAAAATCAATATCTAGGAATACATCTAACAGAAGATACATACAACTTCTACAAATAAAACTATACAAAACACTTTTGAAAAATTATAGAAGACATAAGTAAATGGAGGCATATACTATGTCTATAATCTGAAAGACTCACTATTTTAAAGATTTTCAATTCTCCCCAAATTGATCCATAGACTTAAAGCAATCCCAATCACAATCCCTGCAGATATTTCCCAGAAACTGAGAAGTTATTTGTGAAACATGTATGAAGAAAGTAAGATGTAGAATAGGCAAGATACATTCTAATAAAAGGAACTAGGTAGAGGAAGGTACTCTATGGCATTTTGAAACATATGTATTATAAAGTTACAGTAACTGTGACTAGTAGTATTTGTCTAAGGACAGAAAACAAGATCAACAGAATAGAGTAGAAAACTGAGAGACAGATTCACTCCATAGACACTTGAAATTGACATACTAAGAATAATTAAGGTCAATGGCATGTTCATTCCATGTTGTGGAGTCAATTAGATAGCCATATGGGAAAAAATGAAAATATACCTGTCCTTTAAACTATGAGAAAAATATGAAGGACAGGTGGATTATAGATATAAACATGTAATGGAAAAGCAACAAAGTTTCTATAATTCAATTCAGGAAAACATCTTCCTGACTTGCAATAGGAAACAACTTCTTCATGAAAATAACAGGAAGCGCCAGGAAACAACTTCTTCATGAAAATAACAGGAAGCGCTAAGCATAAAGGAAATGGTTAACAAATTTGGCTGCATTCAAATTAAAAATATTGGTCATCAAGTGTATCTTTCTTTCACACCTGTAATCCTAGCATTCTTGGTGCAGAGGTGGGTGGATTGCCTGAGCTCATGAGTATGAGACCAGCCTAAGCTAGAGCAAGACCCTATCTCTAACAATGGCCAGGTGTTGTGGCAGGCTCCTGTAATCCCAGTTACTCAGGAGGCTGAGGCAAGAGAATCGTTTGAGCCCAAGAGTTTCAGGTTGCTGTGAGCTATGACACCATGGCAGTCTACACAAGGCAACAGAGTGAGACTCTGTCAAAAAAAAAAATAAATAAATAAATAAAAAGAAAGAGAGAGGAAGGAAGGAAAGAAGGAAGGAAGGAAGGAAGGAAGGAAGGGAGGGAGGGAAAATCTGAGAGTCAGAAGGAAAAGCTACCTTAGAGCAGTTATTCATAACATATACAACCAATAAAGGGCTAATATCCAAAACATATTTATAATGACAAATAAGAAAAAGATCAGAAGACTAACAGAAAATAATTAGACAGAGCCTTGAGCAAACATTTCAGGAAAGAGCATATCCAAATAGCCAATAAACATATGAAAAGATGTTTGGCTTTGGTAATCACCAAAGAAAGACTAATGAAAGTACCTCTGTGTGATAGCTTTGTAGACGCACTAGAACAGCTAAGGCTAAAAAGCCTGAAAAGACCAAGAAGTGGCAAAGATTAGAGCAAAAGAAACCCAATTTCCTGCTGGTAGGAACATCATCTTCTGAAATGTGTGGCACCATCTTCAGCATTTGAACATGAACATAACCTATGATCTAGCAATTTCTGTCTCTTAGGTACACACACAACAAAAATTTGTGCACATTTACCCCAAGAAACAAGTATGGACATGTTCATGGCATCATAATTCATAACAGCTAATAATCAAAATGTCAATCATCAGTATAATATATATACAAGGTCAGAAAATTGTCAGACAAATTCACAAACTCAACCTAGAAAAGTGCTACATGCCTCATCACTGAACATCATTACAGTCACTTTTAAAGTACTCCCCTGGGGAAGCTATGCACTGGCACCAGCACCTAGGCCACCTGTCAAAGCACTTTTTCTAAGATGAGTTCACAGACTTAACTGTCCATCCTGTTGTATAAATGTATATTTGTAGTCTATTCATTTAACAGAATACTATACAGTGATAAAAATGAACTCCTAGTACCTAAAACAACAGGGATGAATCTCAGAAATATAATATAGACAAAATTCATACCCAAACAAATTCATATCATATGATTCCAAATATGTAAAGTCCAAAAGCAGATACAATTATTATTGTAGTATTATTACAATTGTCCAAAAAGACTACAATCACTGATAATACTAGAAATTTAGTCTTTATTTTTGGGAAGAGAAGGAACTGTATTAGGTCCTAAGGAAACAAAGAAAGGAATTCCTTCCTTAAGAAGCTCACAATCTATTGGCCAATCACTACTCCTGGAGCCCCTAACCCAACGTCACCTTATCTGCTCATCCAGTCAAACAGCGTAAAATAATCATGGGGCAGAATCAGCAGAAAAACTCCGGTAACATGAAGAACCAGAGTAGATCAACCTTCCCAAGGAATAATTTGGTGGACACAACTGAGAATCTGATTCATAAACAGAGATGTCAGAAACTGAATTCAGAATTTGAATTTGAATTGCAAATAACATCAAAAGAATAGAGGTAAAATGGGAATTAGAAATTCAAGGAGCATTTCAAAAGCTGTCTCAAGAATTCAGTGAATTCAAAGACGAAATCAGCAAAGATTTTGACAAATTGACACAAGAATTTGCAGCCCTCAAAGATCTGAGAAATACAGTAGAATCTCTCAGTAACAGACTAGAGCAAGCAGAAGAAAAGATTTCTGACATTGATGACAAAGCTTTTGAACACTCTCAAACTCTCAGAAAGGAAGAGAAATAGAGAGCAAAAGTTAATCATTCTCTCAGAGCACTCTGGAATAATTCGAGGAAAAGCAACATTCACCCTCATAGGGATCCCTGAAGGCAATGAAATGGCTTTGCTAGGTATAGAGGCTCTTCTTCATGAGATTATGAAAGAGAACTTTCCAGACATGCCAAGAGATTCTGAAATTCACATAGCAGACAGTTTCAGAACCCCAGCACGACTCAACCGAAATAAGACATCCCCCAGGCACATCATAATTAACTTCACTAAAGTTAATATGAAGGAGAAAATTCTGAAAGCAGGCAGACATAAGAAAACCATACCTACAAGGGGAAGAATATTAGAATAACTGCAGATCTCTCTACTGAAACCTTTCAAGCCAGAAGAGGGTAGTCTTTGACTTTTAATCTCCTAAAACAAAAAAACTTTCAACCCAGGATCCTGTATCCAGCTAAACTGAGTTTCATTTATGATGGAAAAAATTAATACTTTATTGACATTCACATGTTGAAGAAATTTGCCATAACTATACCAGCTCTCCAGTATATTCTCAGACCTATCCTCCATAATGACCACCACAATCCTCCAACACAAAAGTAAACTCACTCAGAAACTTTTCATCAAATTCCAACCTCCACAGTGGTGAAAGGATTAAAAATATCCACTGAACTTTCGAAAAAATCAATACCCAAAATTCTACCAGGCTTATCAATATTCTCAATTAATGTGATTGGCTTAAATAGTCCTCTAAAGAGGGATTGGCTGACTGGATACAAAAACTCAGGCCAGATATCTGCTGCATACAAGAATCTCATCTTACCTTAAAAGATAAATTTAGATTCAAGCTGAAGGGATGGTCATCTATACTCCAGGCATATGGAAAACAGAAAAATCAAGTGTTGCAATTTTATTTGCAGATACAATAGGCTTTAAACCAACAAAAGTAAGCAAGGATAAATATGGACACTTCATATTTGTTAAGGATAATACTCAATATGGTGAGATTTCAATTATTAATATTTATGCACCCAACCAGAATGCATCTCAATTTATAAGAGAAACTCTAATAGACATGAGCAACTTGATGACCTCAAGCTCCATAGTAGTCAGAAATTTTAACACTCCTTTAGCAGTGTTGGATAGATCCTCCAATAAGAAGCTAAGCAAAGAAATTTTAGATTAAACTTAATCATTCAGCATTTGGATTTAACAGACACCTACAGAACATTTCTTTCTTTCTTTTTTTTTTTTATTGTTGGGGATTCATTGAGGGCACAAGAAACCATGTTACACTGGTTGCAAACCTACAGAACATTTCATCCTAACAAAACTGAATACACATTCTTCTCATCAGCCCACGGAACATACTCCAAAATCGATCTCATACTACATCACAAGTCTAACCTCAGAAAATTTAAAAAAATAGAAATTATTCCTAGCATCTACTCGGACCACCATGGAATAAAAGTTGAACTCAGTAACAACAGGAATCTCCATACTCATACAAAAACATGGAAGCTAAATAACCTTATGCTGAGTGATTGATGGGTCATAGATGAGATTAAGAAGGAAATTACCAAATTTTTGGAACAAAATGACCATGAAGACACAAATTATCAGAACCTCTGGGATACTTCAAAGGCAGTCCTAAGAGGGAAATTTATAGCACTGCAAGCCTTCCTTAAGAGAATGGAAAGAGAGGAAGTTAATGACTTAATTAACATTGGGACATCTCAACCAGCTGGAAAAGGAAGAAAACCCCAACCCAGCAGAAGAAAATAAATAACCAAAATTAGAGCAAAATTAAATGAAATTGAAAACAAAAGAATTACAAAACAGATCAATAAATCAAAAAGTTGGTTCTTTGAAAAGGTCAATAAAATAGATAAACCTTTGCCTAAGCTAAACAGGAAAAAAAAAGTCAAATCTCTAATTTCATCAATCAGAAATTGTAAAGAGGAAATAACAACAGGCTCCTCAGAAATTCAAAAAATCTTTAATGAATATTACTAGAAACTTTGCAAATTCCTGTTGTTAAAAGTTCAACTTTTATTCCATGATGGTTAGAGAAGATGCAAGGAATAATTTCTATTCTTTTAAATTTGTTGAGGTTAGACTTGTGACCTAAGATGTGGTC
>CAUYON010018145.1:0-20303 GCA_963573935.1 Arctocebus calabarensis
TAATACGTTCCTTTTGGAAGGATGTTTGGAGAGTACTTCGAGATCTAAAAATAGACCTTCCATTCGACCCTACAATTCCCTTACTAGGTATATACCCAGAAGACCAAAAATCACACTACAACAAAGACATCTGTACCAAAAAGGTTATTTGCAGCTCAATTCATAATTGCCAAGTCATGGAAGAAGCCCAAGTGCCCATCGACCCATGAATGGATTAATAAACTTCGGTACATGTACACCATGGAATATTATGCAGTCTTAAAAAAAGATGGAGACTTTACCTCTTTCATGTTTACATGGATGGAGCTGGAACACATTCTTCTTAGCAAAGTATCTCAAGAACGGAAGAAAAATTATCCAATGTACTCAGCCCTACTATAAAACTATTGGGTCATATGAAAGCTATAACCCAATTATAGCCCAAGAATATGGGGAAAGGAGAAGGAAAGGGGGAGGGGAGGATGAGTGGAGGGAGGGTGATCAGCGGGAGTACACCAATGGTGCATCTTACAAGGGTACATGTGAAATTTACTAAATGTAGAATATGAATGTCTTAGCACAATAACTAAGAAAATGCAATGAAGGCTATGTTAACCTGTTTGATGAAAATATTTCAAATTGTATATAAAACCAACACATTGCATCCCACGATTGCATTAATGTACACAGCTATGATTCAATTAAAAAAAAAGAGAGAGAGAGAGAGAAAGAACAAAAAAAACACTTTCTCTTTTCTGAATCATATTCTTGGATTAGCAGGGAGTCCAGGCTGATTTCTTGGATTTGAGGATAGGATTGGTAGGTGAAGATGACCATGTATGTTTCCAGAAGCAATTTCCTTGAGTGAAGCCCCGACTGAAAGTGGACAGCCAACCTAGTTAGGACTCTTCCACAAAGGGACAGGACTTAGTGTGAGAAACTGAATTGAGGCAAAGTGATGGAAAGAGGGGATGTAAGACTTGAACAAAATGGGTCTGAAGTAGAGGATGGGAAGTAAACTCTAGTGGAATTCCATGAACTATCAGAACATCATCATAGATATTTTTATGATGCGCCTTCACCCTTGTAAAGGGAAAGATCTCTTAGAGTTGCTTTCTTAAGATGAACATAATAACAATTTTCTAAATGGTTTGTAGATCTCTCAAGTCTTTACCTTTTCAGTATATCTTTTAGTTTATTTTTCTTAAAGAAAAACTTATCTATGCCTCATCCTTGCTTAAAATTATATTGACTCTCTTTTCCTCATGGGATAAATCCTTTGCCTGATAATGAAAGCCTCCTGAACATATATATGGTACTCACTAATTACTTTATATGGAGCCCTCATCACAAGGAAACAGGCTACTTTGTAATCACAACACACAACAGGCATTATTCCTATAGTAGGCACTCTACAAAAATTACATTCTGAATTTTCTTTTCAAGTGTAAGGTCTCCAGATCATCTAGACAATGTTAAAAATAACCTTTTTTGTAACTTACCACATAATTGCTATAGCCATTAAGGACAACAGTTATAGCAGCCATTGCCACCATCTGTTCAGTTTCATTAAATGGTAATTACATACATTAGCTGGTTTAACTTCTCCTTTAATCTTTATTAACTACTACTAAATTCTTTGTATTCTCAGAGACTAAACTTGGTTCCATGTGCATAACAGAGTCTCAGTTATTATCTGTTGCTATTTGTATTGATGCTCTGTCTTTCCAAGTAAAAGAAGCCCACTGAAGTCTGGCTATTTGCATTGTTTTGTTCCACCTTGTTCCACCAAAAGTATTTTTTCATAGAACTGTTATAATAACGAGAAAAATTCTTTGAATGTCACTATCCACGAATGCCTTTTCTCTTCATAACTGCATAAGATGAATGTTGTACCCTTAGGATTTTGACTTCATTGTGATGCTAATGTATATGTTAAACCATCAGGGGAATATACTTACCATGTTCTTTTTAGTTCCATATTTTCTGAAGTAAGCATCTAGGAAAGGAGAGAATTCATGCCTGTGGAAAAGAATGAAGCTAATGAGGAAATAAACTTTAGTTTTCAATTGTCATGAAGTACATTAGCAAATAACAACAAAAACTGGAGAAAGAATTAAAATCCATTAAAAATATCTTATGCTCTCCTTAATGTGTTTTGCTTCCTAATATAATTCCTGTCTGCTAGAATTTTCCAATTTTCATTAACAGGCTGTTCTCATTTTGAAAGCACTCCCAGCTGAGTTTCATATACCCTTCTGTGTATCATATACCCTTACAACTTTTCACCTTATTGTTTATATGTCTACCAGTCTGTTTTGAAACTTACTTTAGCAAGTAGGCTTATCCTACATTATAGTATGCTAAAGATAATTATATTGTTGTTTGCTTACTGAGTGTACCAATGGTATTAATATATGTAAAGTTTAAAATTGTGTATTATTTACTTTGCAAAAGAGAAGTATGATATTTTGATTTTTGTATCGTTTTGATAGGCACATCAGAAAGCAGATATAGTGTATAGTCATTTTTTTCTTATTTCAATCTAGGTCCTTGGTTGGCATCAATGGAATGAAGGTACAAGAAAGGTACTGGTGGCCGGGCATGGTGGTGTACATCTGTAATCCCATCACTCTGGGAGGCTGAGGCAGGTGGATTGTCTGAGTTTAGGACTTTGAGACCAACCTGAACAACCCCCGTCTCTGCTAAAAATAGAAAAATTAGCTGGGTGTTGTGGTAGGTGCTTGAAGTCCCAGCTACTTGGGAGTCTGAGGTAGGAGGATCACTGAAACCTAAGAGTTTGAAGGTGCTGTGAGCTATGTGATGCTGTGGCACTTCACCCCGGGAAATGGCGTTATATTCTTTAAAAAAAAAAAAAAAAAAAAAAAAAAGGAAGGAAGGAAAGAGAGAAAGGTACTGGTACCTCAAGGCATATCCTTCTTTCTCAACTAAGCCTGCTAATTTTACATTAGAGAGTCATTCTATTGTATTAAGTATTGTTGTCTATTTTTGTCTTTTAAAAAAAATGCAAGCACTCTTAGAGTTGTAACATGTTCAGTATGGTCCCTAAAACTTCATTTATTCATTCAGTTAAAATTGCTCACCAGTATGTTGTAGGTTACTTTACTGATAGGAACAACATAGCTCTGAACTTGAAAGATGAGTGCTTTTAAGTCCTGACATTCTAATATCAGCACAGATGTCCAATAAATATACAGATAATGTGAAAAAAAGTTAACTGTTGGGATCGAGCTATAAAGGGAATAATACAGGGTGATGGCACAGATAATACAATGGGGCTAGGAAGTAGGGAGGGCTTGATTTGGGCAGGGAAGTCCTCTCTGAGAAACTGATATTTGGAAAGTAATGTCAAAAGCCTTGAAATTAGCCACAGAGAAGTGAGAGGGCAGCACGAGGGGAATGGGATGATGGTGGTGATGGTAGTAGCACGTAACAGGAACAGCAAGGGAGGCAAAAACTGATCCTCTACAGGCCTTGTAAGTCATGATAAAGAATTGAGGCTTTATTTTATGAGCAATAGGAAGCCACTAATGGGAATTCATCAGAGAAATAGCATGATCTTAGTTTTTTTTTAGACAAGAGTCTCACTCTTGGTAGTTTCACCCTATGTTGCCCTTGGTAGAGTGCTGTGGAGTCACTGCTCACAGCAACCTCAAATTCTTGGGCTTAAGCGATTATCTTGCCTCAGCCTCCCAAATAACTGGGACTACAGTGCCTGCTACATGCTGGCTATTGTTTGTTGTTGTTGTTGCAGTTGTCATTGTTTTGTGTAGCTGGCCCAGGCCTGGTTCAAACCTCCAGCTTCGATGTATGTGGCTGGCACCCTATGCACTGAGCTACAGGTGTCTCCCTAAAGACAGTTTTTTAAATTTAGTCTTTCATCTGGGCACCGTTATTCCATGGATTTGTGGGTAACTGATGATGCCATCAGTAGAAGTGCCTGTGGCTAACATAAAAGTTTGATCAACAAGAGAACATTTTCCTTAATAATCCAAAACAAGCATTCAGTTCTTTACGTAGTTCATTTCTGAGTAAGCTATGTTTGGT
The DNA here is from genome assembly GCA_963573935.1 of Arctocebus calabarensis. Lineage (NCBI taxonomy): Eukaryota > Metazoa > Chordata > Mammalia > Primates > Lorisidae > Arctocebus > Arctocebus calabarensis. The sequence continues at coordinate 4,048 of CAUYON010018145.1, forward strand.
AAGTGATGTATTATAATACTTAGAAAAGTAGATCAGGATTCGAGAATTGGTTTTGCATGTGAGCAATGCAGGGGAGGGCATTAAACATATATTTGTTGCTCAAACCTATGTGATTCAGTACCTCTCAAGGGGAAGGTAGCCCCTCATCAAATCCTTGCTGTATAATGTTTGCAATTCCCTTTTATGACTCATTTCCTTGGCAGCTTCTTTGGTCTTTAGGGGAAGGAACTAGGTTTTATTTTTTGTTTATCCCAGGAGAGGGTATAGCACTGGGCACATATTCACTGAGTTTTAGAGTATTAGCAACTGAATGAGTGAATGGCAGCACCTCTATTGAGGGCCACATGTTAGCAGATACAGGTGTCACAGTGATGACTAAGATGCACGTTCTTCTTTGGGTCCTTCTTTTGTTTGCAAGACTCTCTTTAATAATTCAAATGCCTCTTAGAGAGGCATAACCTAGTTAATGTTCATAGATATTAGCTGATGCCACCGAGCAGGAATGAGAAAGGAGTATAAAAGAAAGTAAACCAGGAATGGCACACTGAGAGGCGATTCGAAGTGTCACAGGTTTTTCTCTAATGTCAATGAACAGTCTTTTGTGAAACTTCATTTCATTTTTATTGAAAAGTCATCCATCAATATTGATGAATTTTTAAAGTCAAGTCAAGTACATACAAAAACTAAATACAAAGTGATAATTAAAATGATTCAATTTTACAATTCAAATTGTGCAGAAACTAGCTGTTTAAAATGTAAGCCCCTCAAATCTGATGGCTCATTTAATATGAGTCCTACTATGTAATTAGGTAAGATAATGCTGTGTGATTAGTTGATATTTATGTAGTTTTTGTGCACAAATACACATTGTGTGTAGAGATAAACTGTTAAATAGGTATGTATAGCAATATTTTATATGTGGTATTTCATTTACAAAGTTGATGTTTCAATTATTTTCCCTCAAAGGGAGAAGAAAACCAAACCAACAAAATTAATAAAAATACAAATACTTTTTTACGTAGAAAAATGACACTGTTAAAGTCAGAACTATTCTTAAAGTCAGTAAAAAAGAGATATATTTTCAAATTTAAAGACTTATGGAGTGGGTCTTTGAAAATATTCTTGTCACTATATTTTTGTGATAAGTAGGTTGACTTGATCTAGCCTTTAGGAAACACTATTAAAAACAAAAGAAGGAAACTTCACTTAGAAGAATGGTCTCTACTTTCATGTAGGTTGCTCAAATGGTGTTAGTTCACCGTTTTAAAAATGTTATGGCTGAGTAGTAGTACTCCATGGTATCCATATACCACATTTTCTTAAGCCACTCATGTTTTGATAGGTACTTGGGTTTGTTCCACATCTTTGCAATTGTGAATTATGCTACAATAAAACACTTGAGTGAAGTGTCTTTGATAAAAAGACTTTTTTTTCTTTGAGGAATATACCCAATAGTGAGATTGCTAGATCAAAAAGTGTAGGTCCACTTTTATTTCTTTGAGGAATATTCGTATTTATTTCCATAAGAGTTTATATTAGTTTGCAGTCCCACAAACAGTTTATAAGTGTTCCTTTCTCTCTGCACCTGTTGTTTGGGACTTTTTGGTAAAAGCCATTCTCACTGGAATTAGGTGACACATCATTTGTGGTTTTGATTTGCACTTTCCAGATAGTTAGGTATCTTGAGCATTTTTTATATGTTTATTGGTCATTTGTCTATCTTTTTTTGAAAAGCTTCTGTTCGTGTCTTTTGCCAATGTTTTGGGTTCAAAGGACATGAACAGAATTAGGGAATTGTTTGATTTTTTTTCTTGCTGATTTGCTTGAGTTCCTTATGGATTCTGGTTGTCAGCCCTTTATCAGATGTATAGCATGTAAATATTTCCTCCTATTCTGTAGTTTGTCTTTTATTTACTCTATTGATTGTTCCCTTGCCTGTACAGAAACTTTTAATTTAATCAGGTACTATTTGCTATTTTTTGTTGTTGCTCTGATTGCCTTTGGGGTCTTCTTCATAAATTGTTTGCCTATAAAACTCAATAAGAGTTTTTCCAATATTTTCTTATAGAAATCTTTTAGTTTAATGTCTTAGGTTTAAGTCTGTTATACATCATGAATTAATTTTTGTGAGTGGTGAGAAGTGTGGATGTGTTTACACTTCTGCATGTGGCTGTCCAATTTTCCCAGCACCATTTATTTGAATAGGGATTCTTTTCCCCAATGTATGTGATTGTCTGCTTTGTTAAAGATCAGATGGTAATATGAAGATGATTTTATATCTGGGTTTTCTATTCTGATCCATTGATCTATGCCTCTGTTTTTGTACCAGTACCATACTGTTTTGATTATTGTAACCTGTGTGATATAGCTTAAAGTCTAGCAAAGTGATGCCTTCTGATTTATCTTTTCAGCTTAAGGTTGCTTAGGTTTTTTAGGCTCTTTTGTGGTGCCATACAAAGTGTAGATTTATTTTTTCTAGATCTGTGAAAAATGACACTGGTATTTTAATGGGGACTGCGTAGAATATGCAGATCACTTTGGGTAGTATAGACATTTTAACAATTCTGCCAATTTATGAGCATTATATATTTTTTCATTTATTCACATCCTCTGTGATTTCTTTTTTTAAGACTACATGTGTGTGCCACTACCACAACTAGTTTTTCTATTTTTATTTATTTATTTATTATTTATTTTTTTGTTGTTGCAGTTTTGGCTAGGGACTGGGGCCGGGTTTGAACCCACCACCCTCAGTATATGGGACTGGCGCCCTACTCACTGAGCCACAGGTGCCACCCCCTCTGTGATTTCTTTTCTCAGTGAGTTGTAGGTCTACTGATAGAGGTCTTTTACCATGATTCTTCAAAGTGAACTTTCACAAAGTGGAAAAAGAAACACCACATGTACTCACGATTAAACTGGAACTAATTGATCAACACCCATGTGCATAGTTCTAGTAAAACTCAGTAGCAGGTAGGAGTAGCAGGAGGGGAGGGGAAATTCACATTAAGGGGTACAATTGCACAGTATCTGGGTGAGGAGAACATCTGCTATGTATATAGTGTGACTCAAACTGTAAATTTGACTCTGTAGGCAATTATTATTAGTACAGAAGTAATTCATGTAATCCAAACATCTATACCCTTATAATAATCTGAAATAAAAAATAGAATAAAAAATACTAAAAAAAAAAAAAAAGTCTCAGCCTCTGTGGCTCAAGCGACTAAGGTGCCAGCCACATACACCTGAGCTGGCAGGTTCGAATCCAGCTTGATCCGCCAAACGACAATGATGGCTGCAACCAAAAAATGGCTGGGCATTGTGGCTGGCACCTGTAGTCCCAGCTACTTGGGAGGCGGAGGCAGGAGACTTGCTTGAGCCCAGGAATTGGAGGTTACTGTGATCTGTGATGCCACAACCCTCTATCCAGGGTGACAGCTTGAGGCTCTGTATCAAAAAAAAAAAAAAAAGAAGGAGGAATACTAAAATGTCTTGAAAAGTCTGCAGTTGATAATTTTACCTTATAATTTATTAGAACTTGATGAATCTCAAGTTATTGCTTTAGTACATTTCATGACAAATGTTTTATCCAAGGTTTTTAATAAACTTAATTTTAATCTCTCGGTGGTTAATGAATGAAAATAGGACTCAATAGGATTTCATGACGCTGAAAAAAAGCACACAAATTTAGAAAACATATAGGGTTTAAAGAGGGTTGTTGGACTAGTCTGCTCAGGCTGCTGTCACAAAATACCACAGATGGGGTGGCTTTAATAACAGACATTTATTTGTCATAGTTCTGAATGGTGGAAGTCCAAGGTCAAAGTGGCCTTTGTGGGTGGTTCTAGTGACACCTCTCTCTTGGGTTTGCAGATGGCTGCCTTCTTGCTGTGTGGCCTTTTATTTGCCTGTGCACTCCTCCTGTCTCTTCCTTATAAGGACCTCAGACCTATTGAATTAGGGTCCAACTCCAATGACCTTATTTAATATCAATTACCTCTTTAAAGCCCCCATTTTCTAAGATAGTTACATGGGGGATTAGGGCTTCAGCATATGTGTTGGGCAGAAAACAAGTCTTTAACAGTGGCACTGTTATTATCTACACTTTACGTAAGAGAAACAGATTTTTGCAGTTTGGCTGAGGCTGGGTTTAAACCTGCCACCTTCAGCATATGGGGCTGGTGCCCTACTCGCTGAGCCACAGGCACTGCCCCAGAGAAACAGATTTTATCTTACTAAACTTATCCAGCTGGGTGGTGATGAAATTTGAACTCAACTTAGTCTAACCTGGAGCACGTGCTCTGGTTCACCATGCTACATTGTCATGAGATGCCATTTGGTTGCACATTTCTCTGTCTCGTTCCATTCTACTTTGTAACTGTTGTTAAGTTCCTCTACAGTTCTGTCATTAGGTTGTCCTTCAGTTTAGTTTTCAAGTTTGTTTTGAGTTGATGTCACTCTTTTGTCTCCTGTGTGTTTTTTGGTGAAAGGATGAGAGAAATTGTAGTCACTCCTAGGTGATTTTGAGTAGGCTAGCTAACTCCAGATATCAACCACATTTTGTATGGGGAGAAATAATTGACTCTGTAGTGGTATCAAATCTTTAGCTCATCTTACCAGATTATAGCAGGAATATTCTACCCCAAATAAAATGCCTACTTGCTACCTATTTTCTGCTGATTGTAATAGTTTCTTATTGAAGAGAACAAAGCATCAGAGATTCACAGTCCTCTTTTTTCCTTAAAGTTATCAAATGCTTTATTGTGTAATATTGCTGGCTTACAGTTTTTCACAGGAGAATTCAATTTGCCTTCACAAGAACTATAATTCTGAAGTCACAAGGCAAGAAAGACATTGAATATTAAACTGACATTTTAATACCTAGTTTAGTTTTCTTGTTTTATTGACAACATAGATTGTGCATGGACTATTGATAACTAAATTTCCACTCCTAAATTGGCATGATCACAGACCACAGGATCTTGCTACCTGTCATGTCATAATTATAGCAGGCATTTGTCAGATACAAATGCCTTAATGTAAGCTCTTAATGTTAAAATTCTTTGCCCCAGGAAAAATTTAATATGAACTAACACTGCTAGGCAGAGTTCTGGCAAATTTCTTCATCAGCTTCTCATTTACATTTGGAGTCTTGGTGCTCTGGAAAGCAGGCAAAGCAAGAATAGCAATTATGTAAGTTGAGAGATAACTCATGTGCAGTGATAAGATCATGGCTATTTTTCCCACTGTGTTCCTTATGTGAATACTTCATCCATAGTGAATACTCATTGCATGTTTGAGAGGACGGATGTTGCTAATAAATGCAAATAGGCAAACTACTCAAGAATTCCATTATCAGAGGCATATCATTATCCAAAAGTCTCTTTACAAGTTGGTAAAGATTTTTACACAATTATTTTTTCCCCAGGGAAGTTGCTTCCTACCTCCAAGTCAGCCTTAATTTAATAACTTCTGTTTAAAACACAGAAGGTAGAGTCCTTGACTTCTCGATAGTCACAATTTTGTGTGGGAGGAGACAAAACACTAGATATCAACTATATTCTATGCATTAAGAACATTAGAGAAAATTTCAAAATAGAAAACGATACAGAAACAGTTTTTTATGCCCAGAATTTCTATGGCTCATGATGAATGTGTTTTAGGATCAAGAATAACATGGTTACTTTTTGTATAGTAACTACATTGCTGTTTTTGGTGACTGGGCTATTTGCAATCTTACATTTTTACTTTCTTAGTTTATCTGAAGTAGAAAAGGTTCAAGAGGTGCCTAAGCTCCTTTTAGTCTTTCAAGAGGCATTTTGGGGAAACGTCCTTTGTAAAGGTTTGAAAGAGTGTAAGTAACTTGTTGCCAATGTATCTCAGCAACCACTAGCAAGATACTGGACTCAGCAATATCTGTCTATAGCAGGCCACTAGGCTCTGGCTAGGGTGGAGAGGCAAAACCCTGAACCCTCAAAGAATGCTGGTGAGAAGTATGGTATTAATAAGAGCAGAAAAGGAAGACTGTGAAGCTTTTAGGCATGGGAAACCAGACAAGGACTCAGTTGCCTGAAGAGACAGAAGGCTTCAGATTTGGATACTAGGTTGGACAAGTGAGAGTGACCTGTTTGGGACCTTAAAATATTGGCCTTATGCTAATGAAATTGGGCCGAGGCAATAGTTAACATACCTATGGCTTTAATTCTTAGAAAAGAAAGGATATAGAAACTAAGATCTATTTATAGTTTCTCTCTTTCAATTAGGAAGTATTAGCATGCATCAAAGGAAAAAATCAACACAAAGTAAAATAATAGAATTTATTTACAAAATTGAGAAGTTTGGTAGTGATATGAGCTTCAGGCATAGTCTGGTCAAGACACGGAGTCATCCTGGAGTTAATTTGGCCTCTACACTTCTCTTCGTGTCATCATCTTCGGCTGAATTTCTTCATGGCAGTAGAGTGACAATAACAATTCTAGTTGTTGCACCTGCACACCACACATTTTTGAGAAACAAGATTATCTGTGTGTCAGAATTTCCAGCATAAGGCCTGAGATTTTCTCTGATCTTACTAGACTAGATCACATGCTCACAAGTGACCATAGTAGTGCTCAGAGGGTAGAGTGCAATGTTTGGCTTAGCCTAGATTATGTATTCCATTCCTGGAGCTGGAGATAAAGCCAGCTGCTCTAGATCCACATGATATTAGGTGTAATAGATGAGGGATAGAATGGTTGTTAGAATGATCACCAAAATATGCAGTGGTATTCATAAACACTCTTTCCAGAGGACTTGAACCAAAATTAAAATGCAAAAGAGATTTCTTGAAAATAGATCATGTTCAATAGTCCTAACTTATGGCCAGATTTTCCTAACAATTAAAATGAAATGTATACAACTAATTTCAAATTTTTTTTATCTCATTCTTAAAATAAACCATGCAAATGAAATTAATGTAAATTTTTATTTATTCATTCACCCATTTTATAAACATTTATGCCTATTACGTGCTCAGGTCTTGACTGGGATCTAGAGGTTAAAGGACTCCACCTCTTAACAGGGAAGACAGGCAGATTAGCAGGTAATTATAATTCAGTATGCTAACTGGAGTTAGACAATGGAATGGAGTGGTTGGAATCATGAACTCTGCTAACTGGATTTAAATCTTATCATTTCCTTTTACTTGGTGGATGACTTTGATAGACAAAATCTATGAGTCTCCCCACTCTGTATTCATCTTTTTCTCTGCTGTTAAGAATGGAGAAGTGCCTCTCATTCCATTAAAGGCCAAACCCTTCATCTGTTCTCTTGATCATATTTTCCTCTGTCCATCTTCCCAGGAACATTTGCTTTTTAAACTTCAGCTTATTTTAAACAAAGTTGGGAGAATAATAGTACTTTTCTGATAGGGATATTCTAAGTATTAAAGGTAATAAAGCTGTAAGTGATTTAATACAAACCCTGGAAAATAGGAAGTTCTAAAGAAATGTTAGTTGTAACTATGTTAAAACTGTGTTCAGTGTTCTATGTTCAGTGCAGAGAGCTAGAATCTAATTCTGTCTTTTATTCCTCTTTTACCTAATTAATTCCCACTACTACCCAATGATTTATCTAACTCACCACCACACTGGCTTGTGTTAAAATGATGCTCCAATATACTCAAGTAGCTTCCTGGGACTAGCCCTCACTCAATTCTCACAAGACACCTGTGAATAGAGATTCTACTATTTGCTTGTTATGGGCAAGGAAATTGACTTTTATCTTAGGTCACAGAGTTGATAATCTAAATCTGTACCAACTGAGGACTGTGTTACTAGACTAGGTAAAAGAAAGTGATTAGGTTTGTGAAAAATAAGATGCTCACATATTCCTTGGTTTAAAATTTATCTATGTCGGCTTGGCACCTGTCGCTCAATAGGCTAAGGCATCAGCCATGTACATTTGAGCTGGCGGGTTCGAATCCAGCCTGGGCCCGCCAAACAACAATGACGGCTGCAACCAAAAAATGGCTGAGTGTTGTGGTGGGCACCTGTAGTCCCAGCTACTTGGGAGGCGGAGGCAAGAGACTCGCTTGAGCCCAGGAATTGGAGGTTGCTGTGAGCTGTGATGCCACAGCACTCTATCAGGGTCACAGCTTGAGGTTCTGTCTCAAAAAAACCCAATAAATAAATGTTATCTATGTCTATGATATATGTTGAAAATTATCTTTAATTGCTTAAATATTTGTGTGTAAGCTTTCTATTATATTGGATATTTGGAAGCAATTATTAATATATACATATTGTGTCAATATGCAAACTTGTGTTTGCTTCCTTTAATGCTGAGAAGATTTCTGAGAGGTTGAGTTTTCAAAACCTAATTACCTCTTTGGGCTAAAGTCAAATATCTTAATTTAGAGAATATAATGGAGAAACTAATGCTTGGTCAACTTTGTCTAACTATTATTTGTGATATATTGCCAATTGTTACACATCACTCATCATTATATCATATTGAATAGTCAATTCCTTTAATTTTAACACCATAGTCTGTGGCTATATAAAATAAGAGGGTGGTATTAACTATCGTGATTATTGCACTCATAGTTGGTTAAGTCATATCCAGAAAGAACACCAGCTAGATTGGTTCAGGTTCAAATAGGTAAGACCCATTCTCCCTGACACTTGCAACAAGGAAAAAAGAAAAAAAGGAAAAAAAAACCCCAAAAGACCAAAAAACAAACAGGAAAGACATAGAGGAGAAAAATTCAGAGACAAGGAGCTCAGTGTTTGGACACCTGGTAGCGGTTAATAAGCAATTGAATACAGCTGTTGCTACCTGCTAATACCTACTGAATGCTTATTATGTGTCAGGAATCATGCCTAACTGCTGGGATCATGCGATTTTCTCTTATATCCTCATATACCATTCTATCCCTTCTTCTTTTTCAAGTTTACAGAGTTACCAAATATATGCGTGAGAATTTGGACCATGTGATCTGCAAAGCAAGAACCTCTCACCAATGTACCACTCTTATTGTTTAGCTGCTGAGTCAGAATTTGAAACCAAGACTGCCCATCTGGCTTATGCGGTTGGTGTATGTTCAATATTCCTTTCAATGTGTGAGATGAGATTTCTGTAGATTTGCCTCTCCCTACTTAAGAATATCTTTTTCTGAAATATTTGTGCTTATTATTTGAAAAGGGGGTTTAAAATGGCAGGTTCAAATTGTCAGTACTCAACTTTAAAATTGAATTTAAAGGGACCATAAAGGTTATAAACAGTGAAAAACTGCTTTCCCTATAGTACATAAAAATAAGAAAGCATTGAGTTTAGTGGATTACCTAAAACTGGCATGAAGGAGTAGGTGTTGATGAGTTCATTAGCATAAAGAAAGTCAATGAATCAAGGATCAACAGTAATGAAAGTCTGGAGTTCAAGAAAACAGGCCTAGAATCTGCATTCTCCCTTAGGGCATAATTTTCACAGGGACAGTTAATTGTGAGAGGAGATCTGAGAGCATGCACTGGTATCAGTTTCCTTGATTGCCTCTTGAATAATACACTACTGTCTCTTGTGTCATTCAGATAAATATCCTTACCAGATGCCCACTGTGTGAAAAATATTCCAGTAGAACAAAAAAGAATATTATTAGTTTTGGACCTTGATTCCTAAATCTTGACTGGGAATTTGGTAGAGACATAAAAGAAATAGCAAACCTGGGCTCAGATTTGGGTAGTTCACAATAGATTACAACTGAGAATTACAAGTTTAGACTTGACATCATGACAGCATTATTTCACTGGTTTTGGGTATTAGATGTCACAGTGGTAAGTTTTACCTTGGGAAGTTAAACAAACATGATCAAGAGGATTGAAAGGGAGGAATGGGAGGTTCCATCTTAAGAATTAGGCAAGGCTCTAAGTCTTATTATAAACTTTTCCATATCATCCAGCACCAAAACTCCATATGAACATATTAGTATCTCTTGTTTCTGAATTATCAGAAAAAAATTGATTTAGTTCCTGCCGATATTCTTTTGATGTAATATTGATCACTTGGTACTATATTTAGTGCTTATATAGTTTTAATTGTAGTTTCTGTGCAGTGATCTCACTATAGCCATGGCAATGTGATTGCAAAATTTCCAACCACAGAGAGTGTAATTAGCCAAGGGCTCCAGCTGCTGCACTTGAAATCTAGTATTGCATTTGACCTCAGGCCAAAATTCAATGGGCTGCGTCTAGCCCATTACCAATTGCGACAGAAAAATTAGGGAGGCCTGGACCAACTTTGGGCTTGAGGCCTCCCAGTGGCCTTGCCAACCCTTCCTTAGATCAGACTGTAGTCTAGGATCCTTCCATCCAACACTTCCTTCCCTTCTTGCTTTCTCACTCAGGGGCAGACTTACAGTGCAGTCAAGTGACTAGACGTGCCTGGCTCTCTCCCCATTTTTTCTCTCATAGGGGTTTCTCCTAATGAGATGTGTGAAACTTTTACCCTGTTTAGCATCAAGTTATAAGAAAAACTGGATTAGCATACTGCATTTATAAGGAATTTCTCTCTCAAAAATCTTAACCTTTTGCTTATAGGTTTGGCTGCTGATTTTTAACAATATCCTGGTCCATAAATTTTAAAAATATTTTCTGTACTAATTGGACATATTTCAAAATAGTATTACAAGATGATCAAGTAGGTCTCTGCTGCTCTGTGAATTTGCCTACATTGAAATTGTGAATTAGAGAGCCCATGAGGATAAATTATATACTGTGTTTAGGGGTGCAGATGGCTTCAGATATGGTTGGATCAAGGCACTCACCTCTATTATCAGAATGCCATCTCTGTCTCTCCCAATTCTGCTTTCTTTTATGTTGGTTTGGTTTTGCTCTAAAGCACATTCTCAATGGGAAGTGAAAAGAAAAAGTCCTCTTAGCAGCTCTAGACTTAGATTATCTCACTGTGAACAATTTCAGTGAGATGAGAGTGCCAGTTTCCTCTTTGCTCTGGCAAAATCCAGGTATGACTACTTTTACAGCCGAGGACACATGGCCTTACGGAACTAAGCACTCTGGTTGAGAGCACAGGATGCTCTTTGAGTCAGGTCTTAGTCATTCATCCAACCCTGGGACCCTGACAATGGACAGTGGGAAAAAGAGGATGGATAATTTCCCTAAGTAAAGTTTCACTATTCTCTAAAACTGTAGCTGATATTCAATATTTGGGTTAGAGACACTGCTTTTCTTGGGCAGCTAATAAATCCTAATATTTATAAGATAATTTTAAAACATTTATATAAATAACCTATTTTGAGTTATAGCATTCTGTCAATATTACCTTTATTTTATAAATAGGAAAATGGAAATTTAAGAGATTAAGGGATTTGTTTAGGGTCATACTGATTAGAAATAAAATACATTATTTTATTTACTTCTACCATACTTTCAATATATATATATAATAAAATAGAAAAATGTAAATAAGTAAAATCTAAAAAGTGAAACCACGGAGAATATTTTAGGCTATATGGTGTCATAGAACATGGAGATTATAGTGTTCTATGCAATGAATTTGGGTCACACATTAAGGTCTTAGCTTCCAGGTAGCCAAAGTAAAAAGAGAAACATGATTAAAAACAATAAAACATTAAAATATATCATCTCCCAATGGGAAGTAAAGCTTTTCTGACTTCAAGATATAAAAGGAATTTATCATGTGGATCTCTGTATAGAGTGGTCTTGTGACAGTGATCTCAACAAAATTGTTTTAGCAACTAATGTTTTAAAGCCATTTCTTACATTGTTTTCAATGGGAGCCTAGAGTCTAAAGTACAAATCAGTAAAAACCAGTCTTGATAGAGGATAGAATAATGAGGTTCAGACCATTATTGCAGATGCATTCCTACACACTACATTGATATGGTTTGGATGTTTGGCCCCTCTAAATATCATACTGAAATTTGATCCCTGATGTTGAATGTGGGGTCTGGTGGGAGGTGTTCATGGAAGGGGTCTGGGGGTGCCCTATCCACAACAGAGTAAGTTCTCACTTTATTAGTTCATGTAAGAGCTGCTTGTTTGAAGGATCCTGGCACCACCTCCTCCCTCTCTTTCCCCTTCTCTCACCATGGGACACACCTGCTCCCCCTACACCTTCCACCTTGATTGGAAGCTCCCTGAAGCCCTCACCAGGAGCAGATGCTGGTGCCATGCTTCTTGTACAGCCTGCAGAACTGTGAGACAAATAAACCTTTTTTTTTTTTGAGACAGAGTCTCACTATGTCACCCTCGGTAAGAGTGCTGTAGCATCAGAGCTCACAGCAACCTCTAACTCTTGGGCTTAAGTGATTCTCTTGCCTCAGCCTTCCAAGTAGCTGGGACTACAAGTACCCACCACAATGCCTGGTTATTTTTCTTTTTTATTAAATCATAACTGTGTACATTAATGCAATTATGGGGTATAATGTGCTGGTTTTATATATAATTTGAAATACTTCCATCAAACTGGTTAACATAGCCTTCACCTCATTTTCTTAGTTATTGTGTTAAGACACTTATATTCTACACTTAGTACATTTAATATGCACCCTTGTAAAATGCACCATAGGTGTGGTCCCACCAATTACCCTCCCTCCACCCATCCTGTCTCCTACCCTCCCCTTCCCCTCCACTTTTGCCTTCATCTTGGGCTGTAGTTGGGTTATAGCTTTCATATGGAAATGTGGGTGCTTATAAATTGGTTTCATAGTAAAGCTCAGTACATTGGATACTTTTTCTTCCATTCTTGAGATTCTTTGCTAAGAAGAATATGTTCCAGCACCATCCATGTAAACACGAAAGAGATAAAGTCTCCATCATTTTTTAAGGCTGTATAATATTCCATGGTGTACATATACCACAATATTTATCCATTCATGGGTTGATGGGCATTTTGTCTTCTTCCACAACTTAGCAATTATGAATTGGGCTGCAATAAACATTCTGGTGCAAATATCTTTGTTATAATGTGACTTTTGGTCTTCTGGATATATACCTAGTAGAAGAATTGTAGGATCACAAGGCAGGTCTATTTTTAGATCCCTAAGTGTTCTCCAAACATCTTTCCAAAAGGAATGTATTAGTTTGCATTCCCACCAGCAGTATAGAAGTGTCCACTGTTCTCCACACCCATGCCAACATCTCTGGTTTTGGGATTTTGTAATGTGGGCTAATCTTACTGGAGTTAGATGATATCTCAAAGTAGTTTTGATTTATATTTCTCTGATGATTAAGAATGATGAGTATTTTTTCATGTATCTGTAGGCCATGTGCCTGTCTTCTTCAGAGAAGTTTCTCTTCAAGTCCCTTGCCCACCCTGAGATGGGATCACTTGTTCTTTTCTTGCTAATAAGTTTAAGTTTTCTGTGGATTCTGGTTATCAAACCTTTGTCGGAGACATAACCTGCAAATATCTTCTCCCATTCTGAGGGCTGTCTGCTTGCTTTACTTACTGTGTTTTTGGCTGTGCAGAAGATTTTTAGTTTGATGATATCCCAGTAGTATATTTTTGGTGTTGCTTTAATTGCCGGGGGGGGGGGTCCTTCTCATAAAATATTCACCCAGGCCAATTTCTTCAAGTGTTTTCCCTGCACTTTCTTCTAGTATTTTTATAGTTTCATGTTTTAAGTTTAAATCTTTTATCCAGTGAGAGTCTATCTTTGTTAATGGTGAAAGGTGTGGGTCCAGTTTCAGTCTTCTACAGGTCGCCAGCCAATACACCCAGTACCATTTGTTAAATAGGGAGTCTTTCCCCCATTGAATGTTTTTAATTGGCTTATCAAAGATCAAATGATGGTAAGTAGCTGGGTTCATCTCTTGTTTCTCTATTCTGTACCATACATCTACCTTTCTGTTTTTGTATCAGTACCATGCTGTTTTGATCACTATCGATTTATAATGTAGTCTGAGGTCTGGTAGTGTAATTTCTCCTGCTTTGTTTTTATTTCTGAGTAATGTCTTGACTATTTGAGGTTTTTACTGGTTCCATATAAAGCGAAGTATTATTTTTTCGAGGTCTCTTTAAAGTATGACAGTGTTGCTTTAATAGGGATTGCATTAAAATTATACATTGCTTTAGGTAGTATGGACATTTTAACAGTGTTGATTCTTCCCAGCCATGAGCATGGTATGTTTTTCTATTTGCTAAAATCTTCAGCTATTTCTTTTCTTAGTGCTTCATAGTTCTCTTTATAGAGATCTTTCACATCCTTTGTTAGGTAAACTCCCAAATATTTCATCTTCTTTGGCACTACTATAAAAAAAAAAAAGATAGAGTTTTTGACTGTTTTTTCAGCCTTACTATTATTGATATACATAAAGACTAAAATTTGTAGAGTATTGATTTTGTCACAATGCTGACAAGGCTGCTGAGAGGCTGCTGTATTCCTTGATCACTTCTAAGAGTTTTATAGTTGAATCCCTGGGGTTTTCCAGATATACAATCATATCATCTGTGAAGAGTCAAAGTTTGATCTCCTCTGACCCTATATGGATATCCTTGATTGCCTTTTCTTGACTGATTGTGATGGCTAAAACTTCCATTACAAGTTAAAGATCAGCGGAGACAGTGGGCAACTTTGTCTGGTTCCTGATTTGAGTGGAGAATTTTACTCCATTCAACTTGATATTGGCTGTGGGTTTGCTGGAGATGGCTTCTATCAGTTTAAGAAATGTCCCTTCTTTACCTATTTTCTTAAGTGTTCTGATCATGAAAGGATGCTGGATATTATCAAAAGCTTTTTCTGCATCATTTGAGAGAATCGTATGGTCTTTGTTTTTTAGTTTGTTAATGTGATGAATTATATTTATAGATTTACATATATTGAACTAGCCTTGAGACCCTGGAATAAAATCCACTTGGTTATGGTTTATAATTTGTTTGTTGAGTTGCTGAATTATGTTTGCTGATGAGTTGCTGAATTATATACCTAATGAATATTTTTGCATCAATATTCGTTAGGGATATTGCTCTATCATTTTCTTTTCTTGTTGGATCTTTTCCTGGTTTAGGGATCAAGGTGAACCTTTTCTATATTTTGGAAAAGGTTAAATAATATAGTTCCTCCCTAAAGGTTTGGTAGAATTCTGATGTAAAGCCATCTGGTCCCAGACTTTTCTTTTTGGGGAGATTTTGTGCAGTTGATGCTATTTGAGAACTTAATGTAGGCCTGTTCAACATTTCCACTTCATTCTAGGAAGGTGGCATGCTTCCAAGTATTGGTCTATTTCCTTCATATTTTCATATTTTTGAGAATAGAGCTTCTTGTAATATTCATTAAGGATTTTTTTGAATTTCTGAGGAGTCTGTTGTTATTTCGTCTTTGTCATTTCTGATTGATGAAATTAGAGATTTTACTCTTTTATTCCTGGTTAGATTAGTCAAAGGTTTATCTATTTTGTTGACCTTTTCTTTTTTTTCTGTTTATTTATTTATTTATTCTTTATTATTAAATCATAGCTGTGTACAATAGTGTAATAAAGGGGTACAATGTGCTGGTTACATATACAATCTGAACTACTTTCATCAAACTGATTAACATAGCCTTCCTGGCATTTTCTCAGTTATTATATGAAGACATTTGCATTCTGCATTTAGTAAGGTTCGCCTGTACCCTTCTAAGATGCACCGTAGGTGTGGCCCCACCAATTACCCTCCCTCCACTCAAACCTTCCCCCTCCCCTCCTTACCCTTGCCCCTTTCTCCATATTCTTGTGTCATAGTTGGGTTATACCCTTCATACGACAGCTATAAATTAGCTTCATAGTAGGGCTGAGTATATTGGATACTTTTTCTTCCATTCTTGAGATACTTTGCTAAGAAGAATATGTTCCAGCTCCATCCATATAAACATGAAAGAGGTAAAGTCTCCATCTTTCTTTAAGGCTGCATAATATTCCATGGAATACATGGACCACTATTTATTAATCCATTCATGGATCTATGGGCACTTGGGTTTGTTCCATGACTTAGCAATTATGAATTGGGCTGCAATGAACATTCTGGTATAGATGTCTTTGTTATAATGTGATTTTTGGTCTTCTGGGTATATATATACCTAGTAAAGGAATTATAGGATGAAATGGCAGGTCAATTTTTAGATCTCTAAGTATTCTCCAAACATCCTTCCAAAAGGAGTGTATTAGTATGCATTCTCACCAGCAGTGTAGAAGTGTTCCCTTTTCTCCACATCCACGCCAACATCTCTGGTTTTGGGATTTTGTTATGTGGGCTAATCTTACTGG
>CAUYON010018146.1:0-33912 GCA_963573935.1 Arctocebus calabarensis
TGTCTTTATATAGTGATCAAGGAAATGCCATGAAGGATATCTGTAACAGTATGATCAAAATATTTCTGAATGTATATGAATCGTGCCCTGTGATTGCATCAATGTACATAATTATGATTCAATAAAATTATTAAAAAAAAAGCTATATACATTCAATATGACTAATAAAAATGTTCACCTCTACAGAACTTGCATTATGAAATGAAAAAAAAAAAAAAAAGAAAGATCAAAAGGAACTAGAGAACTAAAGAAGGAAATTTCCAGCACTGGAAATCCTGCTAGCATATTTACAAATAACACTTATTAAAGAAGCACTTCTCAATACCATGGTGAATATGGATAGTGAAAAATGCAGAGAGGGCTCCTCTGTCATCTATGCAAACTCCGCACTGAAGCCTGTCTCTATTATACAGCATTATACGGGGAATTCTCTTTTTTCATTTTTCTTACTCATCTCCTTTAATAGACTAAACTTTGGATGTCATGGCCTTTCCTTTTTTTCTCCAGAGCCAAGTATATTACTTGGTCTAGTGGCACCTAATAGGATCAGGAAAATCCACTCAATCTAAGCATTTGCAAAGAAATGGTAGATAGAATTGAATCACACTCCAGATAACAAAATATTTTAGAAACGTATCATCCTTTACAACTACTCTTACCTGGAAGGATTTCTTGGTCTTTTCTGCCAAGCAGTAGCCAAACTTAAGAATGTGTTGTCATGAACAAAACAAGTGCTTCCTTTCCTTGTCTAGAGCAGAAACAACCAGATGGAGATACCACATCCAACAAGTTCTCTTCAGGATATTTTCCAAACAAAGATAATTATTCCCCTAAGATACATTCTGGTGCCATCTGCTAAGATGATAACATTTCCAGCATGTTATATAATGATTGAAATCCCAGTCTTTGAAGAACCACAGATCTTAGTTCAAATCTCTTCCTGTGTGACTTTGACCCAAACCTCACATTCATGACCCTCAATTTTCACAGTCTTTCCTGCAAAACTCCTGGTGCCAGATGAATTTTGGAGTTCTAATTTTATAAAAATTTAAAATATTTTTATGATGCAATACAGAAAGCTCAGTAATATCAGGGGCCACATCACTAATCAAATAAATACACTAGTGATTCTTCAACAAAACCTGTATGGAAATAGATATCTTTAAATCATCTCTTGACAGGCTCGGTGCCTATGGCTCAAGGGCAAAGGTGCCAGCCACACTTGAGCTGGTGGGTTTGAATCCAGCCCGGGCCTGCCAAACAACAATGACGGCTGCAACCAAAAAATGGCCGGGTGTTGTGGCGGGCGCCTGTGGTCCCAGCTACTTGGGAGGCGGAGGCAGGAGACTCACTTGAGCCCAGGAATTGGAGGTTGCTATGAGCTATGATGCCACAGCACTCTATCCAGGGTGACAGCTTGAGGCTCTGTCTCAAAAAAAAAAATCATCTCTTGACAGATTTTGTTATAAAATGAGTGACAAAATAAAACAAAAAGGCATAGTTTTTAGATCACAATGGAGTTTGAGATTATGTGTTAGAGACTGTGGACCTGTACCAAAATTAATTTTTTTTTTTTTTTTTTGTAGAGACAGAGTCACTTTATCACCCTCAGTGGAGTGCTGTGTAGTCACAGCTCACAGCAACCTCCAGCTCTTGGGCTTAGGCAATTCTCTTGCCTCAGCCTCCCGAGCAGCTGGGACTACAGGCGCCTGCCACAACACCCGGCTATTTTTTGATGCAGTTTGGCCGGGGCCAGGTTTGGCCAGCGCCCCACTGGCTGAGCCACAGGCAAAATTAATTTTTAAAAGAGTCATCTAGCTTTTTCTTATGCCTTTGTTATGGCACTATTACTGTCTCAGTTGCAGCGTAATTTTTTGTATTAATGCCTTCTTTGCAAGGACTGATTTGCAAATATCTTGAGGGATTGTGTCTGGTTCACATGTAGGTCCCAGCACAAAGCCCAAGGCTGTTGATAACTTTAGAAACCACTCCTCTTTGCCAGATGCTATGCTTTGTGCATGTTGCCCATTTCATTCTCACATATCCTCTGATGATAATAGATTTTATCCCAATTTAAATATCAGAAATCTGAAGCCCGGCACATTAAATTAATTGCCGAGTTTACTAAGATAATACAGCCGGTGTTTCTGTTCTTTTTTTCTGATTTAAATTTTTTTTTACTTTTAAGCACTTTATTAATATGCATTTCCAGTAAGCATTTGTTAAATATATTAATTCATGAAGATAAATGAAAAGAAAAGTAATGAATGTCAGTAGTTTAAATTAATTTGGATGGCCTTTTCAAATGTAGATTTTGTGGAAATTGAATTTATAATCAACAGAAGTGGAAATTCACTTCAGTGATTGGTTTCTTTTAAGGAGAACTTTAAATGAGTGTTTTAACAGCACAGTTTTAAGATAAAGTAACTGACTGCACCGTGGTAGGTCCTAAGAAAGCAGCAGTACAAAAGCAGGGATGAGTCTTGCTTCATTTTAATTATACAAAAAAAAACTAATAGAAGTGAGTCAGTGTGTTCCTTCTCTGTGAGGGAAATGACAGTCATAATGAAGCTGAAAAACATTGTTTAGGAAGAAGAAAAGAGTTAGCCTTGAGATTTCCTCTAGCACCCTTCCTTCTAGTCAAAAAGTAGACAGGCTCTGGGAAGTCCCATTGGAGATATCAAGGTAGAGTTTATCATCTCTCTTTTATTTGTGGCAAGTGTCATAGTCCAAAGGTATCTAAACCTAAGCTGTGTAAGAGGGGAGAAATGATCTTAAAACTTCTCTTTATAAACACAAACACATAAAATATAGTCAACAGTCACAGCTCGTTTTTATGAACCTCACAAAAATCGGAAAAGAGCCAAAGAATCTGTCTCTATATCTCCTCCATACTGAATGAATCTTGGTTAGTCAAAGGCAGTGTCATGCCTTTTGAAGTTAAGTTTAGCCACTTTCTAAGCAATGCAGGGAAATCCAAGTGGAATGTAAGCTTGGGAGGGTGAGAGGGTGAAACACAAAGAACAGCAGACAAATCGAGAGAGAATCAAGTTTTATTTAGCCAATAAAACTTGGGGGAAGGCCATGTCTCATTCTCTTTCACTTTCTCTCCATGCCCAAGTAGATACACAGAGGGTGCTGGTCATACCAAAGGCTTTTCCGTAAGTTGAGGACTTCTCCACTGTTCTTGTTTCTCCTATCACACTCTAAATGCCAGGTTCACTTTTCACATCAGTCAAAGAAGCTGATAAGCAAGTTTTCCAGTGTAACAGGAGACAAACTGCCTGCGGTGTAATCAAGTCAGTAATATACCCACTTTTCTTCCATTTTGCTTTATACTTCCAATTCCTTACACCTGCTTCCTGCCAAGTGAACTACTTGTCTTGGGTTCTGCATTGGAGAAGTGGTTGATTCAAACTAATGAAACTTGTTAATTCCTTAGCCCTACCTTCTAGCATAATTCACATTTGTGAATTGATAAAAATTCACATAGCAATTTTAAAAATGTATTTCATTGCATCCAAACTATTAATCTATAAGAAGCCATATCTTCATTTTACAAATGAGGACACTGTGGTCAGTTGCCATTGTGAAGATTACAATATTGTTCATTCAACACAGTTTATACACAGCCTACTATTGTGTGATCAGAACACTATGAAACATGTAGAAAGATTTCCAAACCCATGATTGGGGGTAAGGGACAATTGGTAAAAGAAGGCTACCCAAAAGGGAAATGTAAGTAAGCTAAGATACAGATGAATATATACAGAAGCAGGGGACAATATGTCACAAAGGAGCTATTATGATATATTAGTGAATTGGGTTTTATTATTATTGCATAAAAGAAATCGATGAAAACTTTTAATTCAGAAAGTTACATGATCACTCTGGGAATAAGCAGATCAAAGGATACCAAGTTGCAGTTATGTAGGATAAATAAGTCTAGAGATTTGATGCACAGCATGGAGATTATAGTAAATAACACTCTACTGTGTGCTGGAAATTTACTAAGAGAGTAGATTTTGAGGAGCTCTTACCATAAGAAAGAAAGGAATTATGTGAGATAATGGATGTATTAATTGGCTTGACTATAGTACTTATGTAATATTTTATATATATATATATATATATATATATATATATATATATATATATATATCTCAAGACATCATGGTTTCCATCTAATATTTACTATATAATTAAAATTGTAATTTGTTTTCTAAAATATACATATGTGTATTTTCTATATACACACATATAATATGTTTTGAGCATCTTATAGTCCCCATACATAAGGAACTTTTCATAAAATAAAGGAATAAAAGCACACTAAATGGTTACAGGACCCAGTGTGAATGTTCTTCCAGTGGAATGACCAAAACTTGAAAAATTTGACCACCAAGGTAAATAGTGTAGTCCTGAATTATAACCAAAATATAAAATAAGTACCCATTAGACTTTGTACTAATTTTTCTCAGCATTTATATTTATATAAATTGTTTAAGATGTGAATAAGGGAAAATAGGGAAATCTTTCTTATAGAGGAATTTGAAATAATTTATGAAGATAACCTGTCCACAAAGACATGGAGTTTAACTCTCCTGTTTTTCCCTGTGGGCCACACCCCTGGCTTGTTTTCAAATAATAGACTATGAAAAGGGGGTAAGAGATACCTTTACAGTTGAGAAGAACCCCCTGGGCAGGATGATGAAGTATAACATCACCAACGACAAGTCGTGTTAGTGGCACGTGTGTGGGATACGTGATGAGAAGGCTATCTTATATCTACGACTCTCTTCCTTAAAATACTAACTCCTATGTAATTATGAGAAACACCTAAAAAGTGAAATTTAGGAATAGTCTAAGAATGCCTAAATACCCCTGAAAACTTGTCTGGGTCATGAAAAGTAAGGAACTGACAAACTGTCAGGGAACAGAGCAGACTAAGGAAACAAGTAAAGTAAGTATAATGTAATGTCCTACATGAGATCCTGGGACAGAAAAATGAGATTAGTAGATGAAGCATGGAGTCTAATGATAATGCGTCAGTGTTGGTCTCTTAGTTTTGAAAATGTACTAAGGTAAAATAAAATATCAACAACATGGAAAACT
Organism: Arctocebus calabarensis; assembly: GCA_963573935.1. Taxonomy (NCBI): domain Eukaryota; kingdom Metazoa; phylum Chordata; class Mammalia; order Primates; family Lorisidae; genus Arctocebus; species Arctocebus calabarensis. The sequence goes on from CAUYON010018146.1 coordinate 5,116, forward strand.
GGGCTAGGGATACACATGAAATCTCTGTATTATTTTTCCAACTTTTCTGTAAATCTAAAATGATAAGATGTAGTGAGCACAGCTAGGCTGTTTCAACAACTTGATAATTGTGTGAATTAAGGAAGTGTCAGCAAATGACAAGGCCAAAATTTGGGAAATAGTATTAACATGAGTTGGTGGCTATGAGGGGACAAAAGTAGCTGGAGAGAGAAAGAGGGGACCAGAGATCACAGGTTTGTGAGTGGCAGACCAAGTCATTAACCCAGGCGCTTTGCCTTTTTAGGACATTTAGATGCATACCCGTTAGCACGTAGAGGAGGCCATCAGAAAGAACTTAGAGGAATAATCCAGGCATAGAGGAGAGTGATGAAGGAGGAATAGAAAGAAGGTTGGAGATAAAAGAGAATTAGAAAATTTGATGACTAATTAAAGTTAAGGGCCAGGGACGATCAAGAACCAAAGATGATCCTCAACCTAATAATTGAAAAAGTGATGATTCTGTCAAGAGACTTGGAGAAGTTTGGGAAAAGCAGATTGACATGAAAAATGATCAGATTTGTTTTATTAAGTACATTTGAAATGTTACCAGGGAATCCTTTGGAAATGCTCCACTGCAGAATGAAATCAAGTATAGTCTGGAGACACAGACCATGGATGTAGAAATACAGGAAAGATTATATAACTTGGCAAGAATAAATTCATTAATAACATGTAAGAAGTTTGGTAAAGACTGCTAGGACCTGGCTCAGCGCCCATAACACAGTGGTTACAGCGCCACCACATACACCAAAAGTGGCGGTTTTGAACCTGGTCCAGGCCAGCTAACCAATTGCAACAAAAAAATAGACAGGCATTGTGACATGTGCCTGTAGTCCCAGCTACTTGGGAGGCTGAGGCAAGGGAATCACTTAAGTGCAAGACATTCTACCGAAGGCAACATAGTGAGACTCTGTCTCAAAAGAAAAGAAAAAGAAAAAAACCTGTTAGGATGAGCAGCCAGAATTTACTCCAGTAGTTTTTATTTTCTTCACATACTTTCCCTCTTGCTCTGGTTGTTATACCTCTCCTATATGCCTTAGTCGAAATGTGATCTGTCCTTAATTGATTCCCCCCACCCAGGTATGTGCTCCCTGTGTTACCTTTAGCTATAAAATTCTTCTTTGTTTCCCTGTATTACAAAACACATTTTTTTCTTCCAGTAAATAATTTTGCAACTGCAATGCTTCCTTCTTTCCTGTTTGAACATTCAATTAACCATTGAGGTAGGAACTCAGGGCTGGAAAGTGGAACACAGAGATCTACCAATGAGGAAAGCCAGAGGGGAGGTGTCCACAATTGTTCTGGGTCCAGCTCAGGTGCTCTCCGACACCAATGGCTTTCTCCCTTAAGAAACGTTAATATAAGAGCAGTTCCAGAAGATTCCTATAAATTAAATATGTGATAAAGAAAGATTATACCAATGAAAGAAAAGAGAAAGGGCAAGTAGTTGGTCCCAAGTTTAACATGAACCAACATATGTCAGCAATAGTAATAGTGACCATTTACTGGGCCTTTAGTGACATTGTCTGATCTATGAGCTTTGCGTGCAATAGTCTCACTTGATCTTAGTCAAAAGGACGAGAAGTGATGCAGCATTATTCTCTTTACTCCTCAGGACAAGCCCATGAAGTAGGTTTGGGTCCACAGTCCCTAATTCATAATCATAAACCCCACAGAGGTCTGAAAACTAGAAGTTTTTATTTTGTTTTATTTTGTAATTCATTTGATAATAGAACAGAACCTGTCAAGAGATAATTTAAGGATATCTGTTTTATGTATATGATACGTTTTGCTAAAGAATCATAGGTGTATTTGATTAGTGGGAACTGCTCCAGACACCACTGAGCTGTCTGTAGTGCATCATATAAATTCTCTCTCTTTTTTTAAACTCTGAATTGCAAACCTCATTTGGTCTCAGGGGTTTGGGAGGAAAGACATGAAAATTGAGGGTCATGAATGTGAGTTTTCGCATAGGAAGAGCTTTGAACTATTGGAGAACCACAGACTGGGATTGAATCATGATATAACATGCTGGAAATGTTATTTTCTTAACAGATGGCACCAGAATTTATCTTAGGGAAATATCCTGAAAAGAACTTATTGGATGTGGTATCTCCATCTGGTTCTTCTCTAGACAAGGAAAGGAAGTGGTTGTTTTGTTTCTGACAAAACAAGAATGATCAAGAAAGACTTCCAAGTAAGAGTAGTTGTAAAGGCTATGTTTTTAAAATATTTTGTTGTCTGGCATGTGATGCAATTCCATACCCTATTTCTTTTTTTTTTTTAATTTCAGAATATTACAGGGGTGGGTACAGTGGTTTGGTTATATAATTTGCTTTTGTACATTTTAATCCAAAGGTATAAGTGTTCCCTTCACCCAGAATCTTTTGTAACAACCCGGATGGAACTGGAGACCACACTTGTGTAGGTGAAGTATCACAAGAATGGAAAAACAAACACCTCCTCCATTTCTTTGCACTCTTATTAAAGTCCACTGTGTTCACAAATGCTTAGAGTGAGTGGATTTCCCCCCATTTTATCAGGTGCCACTAGACCAAACAATGCACTTAACTGTGGAGATAAAAGGTCTAGACCTCCAGAAGTTTAGACAAGTAAAGGAGACAAGGAAGAAAAGGAAAAAACAGAAGTCCCAGTGTAATGTTCTATAATAGAGACAGCTTCAGTGCAGAATCTGCATAGACCAAGTGGAACCAGCTGCATAGCCGAGTATCATTATCCTAACTCTGCATCCACGTGAGCAGCCAAAGCAGGCGAGACCATATTCACGTGATACTGAAAAGTGCTTCTATAAGAACTGTTATTTGAAAACATGCTGCTAGGATTTCCAGCGCTGGAAGAAATTTCCCTCTCTAGTTCCTTGGGCTATGTCTAAGTTTTTTCTTTAGAAAAAGGATTGTCTCAATCTCTTTTCTTCCTTTATTACCCTAACAGTAAATACTTAACCTTTTAAACTTTATATGTTGAATACTGGAAAGTTCTTGGGGGTTGCTGGTATTATTTTCTTTCCTCTCTGTAACTGATCACAGGAACTGAGTCTGGGCCTGCAGAAAGACACGTGTAGTGGGGAAGGTGGCGACAGGCCGCTCCAGGATAAAGGAGTAGAGTTGCTGGCAGCAGCCTGCACACAGCTCACTGCTCTCTGAAGCAGCAACGTGAAATCCCCGAGAAGCGACACGTAACAGCCATTGTGAGAAAGGAGGTGATGGGAAGACACACGTAACAAAATTAGAGCCCGCGTGGGGAACAACGGGAAATTCGAGCGCTGAGGGGGACGCTGTGCGCACCCAGCTGGCGCAGGGCAGCCTGGACTGCAGGACAGATCCCAGCACACCCCAAAGACCTCCCGCTCTACAGTCGGGGGTCCTGCCTGACGTCTGTGCAGAGACGTCACTCTAGACAAGGGACGACCGAGCCCGGAAGCCATCCTGAGGTCCCAGGCGCACGGCAGCGACTATGCCAGGCGGGGAGGGAGCCGACTGAGCCACCGCATTCCTGAGCCGCGCCCTGGCACTTAAAGCCAGGCTCTTTGCTCCTAGAGTACAGGGGGACCTGAACACTTAAATTGAAGAGACCACAGAAGGCTCTGTTCCAAAAGGATGTGGATGACTGCTTGAGGGGTCGGGGGTGAGACGTAGAGAGCTAAGACCTTTGCTCATCCGGCCAGAAGTTCGCGGGACCCTTGTGCCTGGAAGCAGCCTCCTGCTTGCCGTGCCCGAGTCTGCCCTCCCGGTAGCAGTGGTTTCCAGCCTGCCTGAGCCTCACCGCACATGCTTGGTCATTCAGCCTGCGATGGATCCACAGACGCAGTTCTGGCTAGGGGGTTCCGCCTGGATGCCTTGCTTCAGGTTCCCCCAACTCCCAGTCCTAGATTAGAGGAAATAATGCTGGGGTGCAGTAGGCTCTGCCCTGTGAAGTTCGAAGAGGCAACTTGGGGAGACTTTGAGTGGGTCCTGTGCCCAGCACTCTCTTAGCCACCAGAGCTAACCTCGGCCCATCTGAAGTGACTGATGTCTGTGGCCCGGAGTGCCTTCTGCCTCCTTGGCTCTGTCCCCACCCTGCAGGTCAGTGGGACCCAGAGGGCTATCTGCGCGGCTTTGCCTCTGGCCGTGAACCCGTCCTTGCTCAGGGACTTTGCTTCCCCTGCATCCCAGTCCCAGCTCATAGGAAATCACCTTGGGGCGAGCAGCTCCCAACCTGTGAGGACAAGCAGAGCCCCACAGACGGCAGTGACCCTCAGATGGACCTGCCTCCACAAGCACACTCTCTGCTTGGGTGAAGCGACTTCCACCTCTCCCTAGAAGGGTGCTGCTCAGAAACTGGGGGCAGAACTTTGATCCCACCCACTCACTTTAAATGAAGTTTGTATATTCCTTCCACCAACCCCTAACACAAAGCAAGCCTAGACAACTTTGTAGGAGGAGAAGGTCCATCAGCTGTAACAACGGTCTGTGCTAAAGACTGATGAGGTAGAGGCCCTCCGTCTGGTTCAGTCCAGATGAGCTGACACTGTGACGAGTAAGAAGACAAAACTGAGGAAGGAGACTCAGTAGCATCTTATGAGCAGAAGAAAAACAAAACATGTAGGTAAAACTCACATCGTGAGGAAAGTAAAAGTATAACAGAGAGTGAAGGTCATTAATGGGATGTTAATTACCCCAGATGGGGGTCATAACATAGTAGATGGGCGCCACTACTATGGTGTCAATGCCTAGAGAGAGATGGGGCACAGGGCCCTGCAGGCCACTGCACTGGTAAAACGTACTAGAATAATGTTCTAGGCCACCCCCTTAATAAGCACAAGAAGAAAAACTGAAAACCACATCAAATGAGAAATAGTTGATTAAGTTCTCTCAAAAAGAGAAGATGCAGAGTGGGCTAGAGTTATTATTAACAAACATTTGAAGGAGGATTATGGAGACAATAAAGCAGAATTGTGGTGCAATCACAGGTGAGGATAAATTGTTGGAAATTCCAGAAGGACAGGTTTCAGTTTCTTGTAAGGAACTACCATACCTACACTTGAAGTATTCAGGTATTGGCTAGGTGCCCCCTAGAAAATAAATGGTATTTCACCTTTCATATGTAGTGGTTTCCTTGAATAACTATCTTTTTGAAATTGGTTTCCCAGATTCCCAGTGGTTTCTCCAGAACCAAAGGTTACACTGAACTGCGGACCTGTGGCAGTGTCTGTTATACCTGCACGTGAGGTCATAAGTGTTTCCCACCTTTTTTGTGGTTTGGCGCAGTGTAGAGCACCACCTTTACACGTACTGCTGTGCTGTCAGAAAACTGTTACAAGATGAGATACAACACTTGTTTTGAAGGTATGTATAATTTTAAGTTTCAAATTACACTTGCGTTATGGCAAATCATTATTCCAGCAAGAATCTCTTCAAAAACAAGAAAATCACAAAGTTGGGTGTGGTTTGAGATGGTAACCACCGGGATGGAAGCAACTTCACGGCCACATGGCCTCAAGACTGGGATTGAAATGAACACTGAGAATGTGGACAGAATGTGGATGAAAAACCAAGTAATGGTGAGTCATGTGTATCCGAAAAAAAAAATGAAGGTGAGTTCGAAAATCCAGAAGGACATTTACCTCGAGACGTAGCTGATGAAACAGAAGATTTAGAAAGAGCTGCTGTGCACTATGACATCCAAGTGCCAGCATGTGAAAACAATGAACTTGCAGGAAATGAAGAAACTGCTTGGTTGCATGCCCAGGTGTAGAACATGGCCTCCGAATTTTTGGAAGAAGTTAGGCCAAATATTCCTGAATGAATAACATTAGTGCTAGAGGTTTTTGAGTGCCTATTTTCCTCAGAAATTACTGGACATCTCAGTGGTAAATGCCAGCATTATTTTCAAGGGGCTAAATCCAGAAGAGGGAAAGCTATAATTGTAGGACTTGTAGGGGTACGACTAGGTTCCCTGAAGAACAGGATGTCAGTAACTCTCACCAGCAACTTCGAGCCACATATTCTTTGAGAGAAATGACTAGAAAAAAACTGCACATAAACCTGTTCAAGGAATATCCAGAAGGTATGTGCTATGCAATACAGCAAAAAATCCATAACATACAAAATGGGCATGTCAGAACTGTGGAGCTAGACTTTGTATGAGAAAGAATAAGAATTATTTTCCTGACTACTAGAAAAGGTGAGCAACACCTGGGTCCCCAGGGGTTTCAGAGTAAAACCACATGTAGAAATTAACTATGCAAAAATATTTTTACTAAAAAACTCCGCCAACATATTCCTTAATTGTATACATTTAAGATTAAAATAAAAAACATAGTATATGTAATGCTTTTTATTTCTTAGTAATCAGAGGGTTAAGCATCAGAGTGAGCTGGAACAAATGATTCTCATCCTTCCCCATCCCATGAGGAACATGGTTATTCCAGAGAACCATGGCAAGGAATGCCTGGAAAGGCATTTGAGAAAGCCAGCTGACACTTGCTTTGCCTTAAAGCTGTGTCATTTAACAAACAGATTCACATCCTCTAAGGCTAACTAGGAGACTTTCATGAAGATGATGATGTTGATGCAAAACTGCCAGTTAATTGGAATGAAGAAGAGCGTGTACTCTCAGTTCCTCACTGACTCCTACTCAGTACTCTGCTTATCTCTACCACCTTCAACATACTTCGGGTATCAATAAGGAAGCCGAAAGGGAAGAACATTTCAACGTTCATTATGGTCCTGGTCGTACCAAAGACTTCATTTCAATAACAACAACGTGATCCAATAGAAAGGTGAGGGTGGATTTTTCCTCATCTTCTATGGGCCTCTTCGAAGTGAAGAAACATTAAGCAACAGCAAAGATAGAATGGAAGAGAAGGCTGCCACCTAGTGTGCACAACAGTAAACACAGGAGGTGCCTTAGGGAGGGGAGAATGGGTGAAGGAGGGGCAAGCAGAGAGAGAGATGCTATGTAGAGAGAAAACCATGTTTGGTGAAAAGTGCAATGGTATCTGAGCAAGGATAGACTTCAGAGGACAGAGTCCACAGACTTACCCACAATTATATAGCCCAATGGTTTCTGACAAGAGTGACACTGCAAAGCAATAGGAGTAAATAATATTAATGATATTTTCAATCAGTGCAAGTGGTTGACTATCCACAAATCTGCACTGGAAAAAATTGAATTTGGACACTGATTTGCATTCATCCACAAGTATTAATTGCAATAGTCTAGCACAGAAGCAATAGGTTATAGATTTTCTACGTTTGTGTAGAATATTTCCATGATCCTATGACAGGCAAAATTGTCTTTTAACAGGGTACATAAAAACACTAATAATAAAGGAAAAGATTGCTAATTGAACTCAATTAAAATTAAAAATCTTTGTTCTTTAAAAGACGTTAAGAGTATGAAAATGTAAACCACTCAGTAGAAGAAGATACTTGTGTATTTATGGAAACTAAAGCCAGCAGAATAAAAAGACCTTGCAAAATATCAGAGAAACAGTATTAAATTAGTAATCCTGACCTCCTGAAGTTAACACCAGTGTTCTTACAATGTCATTAAGTTCAATTATACATATGTCTACAACAAAGAACAAGAAAACTGAAATCTGTCTTTCTGTTTCTTTACTTATAAAGTAGAAATAATAGTCCTGAGGTAATTAATATGATAAAAAAAAATGACCTGGGCATAGTGGCTTACACCTATAATGACAGTCTGGGAGGCTGAGTCGGGAGGATCACTTGAACTCAGGAGATCAAGACCAGTGTGAGAAAGAGGGAGATCCTTTCTCTACTAAAAATAGAAAAATTAGCCAGGCATTGTTGCAGGCATCTGTAGTCCCAGCTTTTGGGGAGACTTAGGCAGGAAGATCACTTGAGCCCAGGAGCTCAATTGAGGTTGCTGTGAGCTAGGCTGATGTCACGGCACTCTAGCCTGGGCAGCAAACTGACACTCTGTCTCAAAAAGAAAAAATAATAATAATGAAAATAAAATACTACAGTATAATAAAATACCACAGAAAATTTTGAAAAATTTTAGAAGTAGTAGCTATTGCAATAATGATGGAGATGATCTAATAATTATAACCATTATTAAGTGATACCTTTACAAACTGCCATGAGATATAAAAATGTAGGAAAATCATCCCAATTTAATCAAGCCCCACATATACAATATTTTAGTACAATGAAAACCATGGCAGCCAGTTGGAGAGTGGAATAAAAAGAAGAGGCTGTTGAAGAAAAGCCACGAAGTTCCCTGAATAATGAAAATAAAACTGAAGAGTTAAGCTGCAGCTATGTCAAAGACGGCTTCAAATGTCAGGCTGACTATGGGAGGCTCTGTCTCTAGTTTCGGTCATTTTTCCTATGAGTCAAATTCTGGGCACAGCATGGGAAAACCAACAGGTGCTCAACATCTATTGTCAATATCCATGAGAGCAATTCTCTTAAGTTTTGTCATCATTCTTTATCCAGGTGAATAACTAGTCCTTGAACCAGAAGGGAGTAGGTGACAATATGTTTGCCTGAGTTCCCAAAGATATAGGTGCATAAATATGTACCCAGAGAGGTAGAGAAGAAAAGGGAGAGGTTTGCACAAGCCTAGCGAATGTAAACATATTAAATATGACTAATGGTCTGGCACAGTAGCGGGGCTGTTCTGAGCCAAGGCGGACAATATTATTCTGTCAAGACACCGATGAAATGAAACCTAAATATGTGATCTTTTATTCCAATGCATGGATGAAGAATGATAGCACTATTAGCTAGCAATTATACTTCCAGGGAAAATGAGGGATAATATTTTTGTACAATACTTATTTACAATGTGTAGGTTTATTTTCATACCAAATGCATACATAATAATAGGCAATTTTATAGTTGAGAAAATCTGATTTGCCTACGGCAGTGGTTCTCAACCTTCCTAATACCATGATCCTTTAATACAGTTTCTCATGTTGTGGTGACCCCCACAAATGAGGAACGGTGTCTCGGTTCCTAAGACCATCAGAAATGTATGTTTTAGGCAACCCCTATGAAAGGGGAAAGGGTCGTTCAACCCACAAAGGTTCTTGACCCACAGGATGAGAACTGCTGGCCTAGAGTGATGTAACAGCTAAAGTGGCAGGTTTGTACTTAGGGCCAGGATGTCTGTACCCTAGTTTTGTTTACCCCCTTCAACTTGCTTTTTTAAAGGCACCATTTGCCATCAAATTATATCTTAGTATTGTAGTGATTAAAGAAAAAAAAGACTGCTTCAGGTCCAAGGATAGCACTGTAGTGGAATGTTTCCAAACTGCAGATCAGGATTGGTGAATTATGAGATAGAATAGAAGAAAAAACAAAAAATAACGAGTCATCACCTATACTAAGATCATACTTTGTTTCTTATGATCAAATTGTGTTTGCTCATATGTGTTTGATCTAATTGTGTTTGCTCATATGCATATTCTAAGTCATATGCAAAATTTATTTTTTACTTTACGTTCACAGTCAAAATGTTTAAAAATCACTGTTTGGTAGAAAGAGCCAAAGCTTTGGCATCAGGCAGGCTGAATTCTGAATGCTTTTACTGCTGCTTCTTTTATTTAAAGAGTTCCTACACCAAAATCCCAGCCAACCCCCTTCTCCTTATACTGCTTGTCAGATCCAAGGAAAAAAATCCTTTTCTCTAATGTCAACCTTCCTTAACAGCAGCTATTGGAACTTCCTTACTGGCAACAAAACTACTATTTCATTAACAATTTCAAATGAAAATTAAAAATCTTTAATCATATAACCAATATCAATCAGTGTTCAGACTAAACTCTGAGGGCAGAAATCATACTTATTTCCCTAGCACTCAGTTGAGAGCTTTGAAGTAGTGGGGACTCAATAAATATTTAGATTATAGCAGTAGTTAAATGAATAAAATGCTGAGTGAACCAATAAATGACAACTCAATGAGAGCCATTAGAGACAGAAATAAACAAGACTTAAACTTTAGTCTTCAAGGAAATAAGTATATACCATTGTTATTTACATCATATTTTCAGCAAATATTTATTTAATACCTACTATTTTCCAGCCATTTTGCTAGGTACTACAATAAATGAAACAAGCAATTTTTCTCCATAAAAATGAAGAGATATTACATAATTATCATGCAAATAGCAATAGAATTAAACATATTTTTAAGTACAATGAAGGGTATCGTGAAGCATGCCATAGGAGGGCCTATGTGAAAGGAAGTGAATGAAGACTCAGAAAAAAAAAGTGGCTTCATGAGGAGAGCTTGAGTCTTGAAAGTTGGAAGCTTTTCTTTGTTTTTTACCAAGTAAGAGGGAACAGAGAAATAACCAATGTTAGTTGCAGATTGAACGAGGAGGAAACTGGTGAGGATGAATAAAGCAAGAGAGATATGAAGGAGTCATATCTAACCTTTCCAAGGACTTTGAACAATGAGAAATGGAGAACTCACCATCACATCTGCCCTCTATAAAGATCCCCTAACTGTGTAAGGGCAGCAGCTTTGAGATATAAAACAACAATACCTGTTGGGAAAACGTCTGAAGGAAACTTCAGAAACCCAGGGACATCTCAGTGGAAGGTGATGAGAATTGGGGTGATTTGGGACATAGACTCAGGAAAGGAATTTGGTAAGAAATTTACTGTGGAAGATGGTGTGTGGAAAGGAGAATTAGAAGTGTTAGGGAGGATACTGAGGTTTTTGGCTTGAGCAATTAGATTGAAAGAAAGGAAGCAATGGGGACAACAAAGAGAAAAATATTGTGATGAATGTTCCAGACAGTAGGATTAGAAGTATTAGGCTTAAGGCACCTATAGGTTATCCAGATGAAGATGTCACAAGGCACTTACTACCTGCAAAGCTTTTCCCTTTGGTCAAAACCAAGGCCCTTACCGTGGCCGGCATGGCACTTCATGGTCTAGGGCTTTTCTGCAGCATTTATTTCATCTCCCCTTTCCCTCTCTATCAGTTGACCCACCCAGACTTTCATTCTAGATGTTTCTCAAGCATGTCAAGCTAACTTCTGCCTCATAGTCTTGGCATTGGCCAGTCTCTCAGTCTTGCAGGCATGTTCCTGCAAGATATTGACACAGTTCATTCCATACTTTTTCCATGTCTCTGTTGGAAGGTCACCTGATGAGCAAGAACTTCTCTGAAAACTCTATAATATCTCCCCAATCTTCCAGAAACCTTATCCTCTCATTTCTTTTCTCCATGACATTCATTATAATCTCATATCTTTTCTACCATTTATTATTTTTTTGTTGTTGACTCTCTCAACTAAACTTCAATGGAAGCTCTAAAAAGACAGAGACATTAGAATTTTTATTCATAGATCTGTCCCAAGAGATTATTATAGCTCGTGTCAAACGTAGGAAGAGTCTGACATTTTTACCTTAGAAGTTAGACTGCGACAGGACAAAGGATGCTGTTAGAAACCACGGACAAAGGATGCTATTAGAAATCACTGACTCCTGGGTCAGAGACATGGGACTTAATATTCCATAGCAACATCCAGAGTGTCAGCATTGATTCTGTTTCCCAGGCCCCGATTTCCACAGGACTCCACGAGGAGCGCCCAGTGACATCTGCACAGAGAGATCCGTGTGCTACGGGGAAAGGAGGCCAAGCTTTAAAAATCCCAAATCATTTTAAAAGGTCAGTAAACTCACCTTAACCTACCCTGAAAGAAGATATTACCTTTAATATACTAGACTTTAAACAAACTTGCCTTTTACTCCAGAGGGACACGCTATTTAATTTCACAAGGGTATTTTATATACAAATGCCACTGAAGAGAGTCTGAACCAAAGGCAATCTGTGCCTCTACTCACAAGCCAGGCAGAACACGAGAGAGAATGGAGAATTGTCTCCTAACAACATATGGTACATGCACAATACAATGATGAGTGCTTTGAGTTAGGTACTATTCCATCAATTTTCAGGTTAATAAATTGAAGCACAGAAAAAGTGAACCAGCTTTCCAAGAACAGACAGCTACTGGGTAGCACCATCAAGCACAGGCTATCTCCACACTTTCAGGATCTGAGTCCTTCCTCCCTGTTCTTGCCCCTTCATCAACCACTTTAGGCTTTCTGAACTGGTGACAGAAAAGAGAAAAATTAGAGGGAAAGACTGGAATATAGGAATACAGAATGCAAAGGCTCTATTAGCTATCTATATCCACCCAGCTAACCAGGACTGCACGGCAGAAATTAGCTTTGAGTTGACCTCAAAGATGAGAAGACTGTGGCTCAAGGAGGGAAGGGCCTTCCCACAACCACACTGGGAGTTAGGGATCAACTGGACTAACCACCACCATGATTTTTCTAACAGAATCTTGGCCTTGCATATTTCAGCCTCTCCTGGCTCCTTTCACCTTTCTTATTCCAGATTCCCTAGCCTGGAGGTCCAGCAATAACACAGAGTTAATCAATAACCAAGGAGACCTGTCACAGGTGACAGTAGGTGGGGCCCTGTTGCCACCTGCTTATATGACCCTTCTAGGCCCAGGATTCTGAAGAGTGGTGGTAAGTTCTGTGCAGGTTTCAACTGACCTCTGGACACAGAACTTCAGCCATGAAGGTAACGAGCATCTTTCTTCTCAGTGTCTTGGCCCTGTTGAGTTTACAAGTATCTGGTAGGTACCTTTGCTTTTTTTTCAAATGTGAGAGAAAAACATTTTCAACCTGTTGCTTTGGTGAGCACATTACCTTCTGAACATTGGATATAGCTCATCATTGACAGGTCTTATGGTTCCAATGAGATGAGATAAACTCACTAGATGAGCATTACAGAGAGGAGTTTTTGTTTGTTTGTTTGTTTTTTGTCACCCTCGGTAGAGTGCCATGGCCTCACAGTTCACAGCAACCTCCAAGGGCTTAGGTGATTCTTGCCTCAGCCTTCTGAGTAGCTGGGACTACAGGCACCTGCCATAATGCCCAGCTATTTTTTTGTTGTTGTTGCAGTTTGGCTGGCGCTAGGTTTGAACCCACCATCCTCAGTACATGGGGCCAGCGCCCTACTCACTGAGGAACAGGCGCCACCTCAGAGAGGAGTTTTTAATGTAAAACATGGAAAATAATTTTACTAGTACTAGTGAAAACTTTGCAGAGTGAAATTGGAATGGTTTTCCTCTAGCGATGGAAATCTTTTTCAAGAATGTGATAGGGAAAAAAACAGTGGAAATATTTCAACCATAAATACCCTTCTAATTCTCTACATGTCTAAGGCCAAATTATAGATTTTAAAGTCTCATGGAATTGCATAAAACAGATAACAATGACTTCTGGTTATTCAATATAAAATCAGGCATAGCTTGATTAAAGATTTATTTTTGACCTGCAGAAAGTTTTGAGGGAAAATATTCTGCTGAAATATAGAATGTACATATATCCCCAAACTCCATCTGGACAATATCAACAGACAATTCTGACCCCACAGAATTAAGATCGGTTTCCTTTGTATCACTGGATATAATTAACATTTTCAAATTTATCTGTGATCTACCAAAGTATCCTCCTGGGAGCAGAATCTTCACTTTGACAAGAAGAGGAAAGATATTGTTTGTTCGTGAAATATTCATGTAAACAGTGAACGCTTTTTCTCCCTCCCAGCATAGTAATCAATAAAAACAGATGCCTATGTGAGCATCTGCTAATCAAGTTTCAACTCCACTAGATTCTAAAATCCCGTAGGCCCCCAACAGCATCAGATTCTGACTATGACAAGGGATCTTCTTCAAGTCTGTAGATGCCTACTGTTTTTTACTACATTCAGATAAAAAGATTACCTGCTTAGAAAGATCACTTTAGTGACTGTTTTTTTGTTGTTGTTGTTGTTGTTTTTTGAGACAGAGCCTCAAGCTGTCACCCTGGATAGAGTGCTGTGGTATCACAGCTCACAGTAACCTCCAATTCCTAGGCTCAAGTGAGTCTCTTGCCTCCACCTCCCAAGTAGCTGGGACCACAGGCGCCCGCCACAATGCCCGGCGATTTTTTGGTTGCAGCTGTCATTGTTGTTTGGCGGGTCCAGGCTGGATTCAAACCCACCAGCTCAGGTGTATGTGGCTGGCGCCTTAGCCATTGAACCACAAGTGCCGAGCCCTTAGTAACTGTTTGTAATAAAGTTAAGTCTCACCAATTTTGCTCCTTTGGGTGATGTCAGATGAGTTTCCTTTCCCCTCGATGAACCATTCCCTACATTGTGTTAGTAAGCCTACTATTTTCTGGAGATGCAGAATGGATATTTTTGACTGCCTTTAAATTCATAAATTGTAATTGGACCCATTATCAGTACAATGCAACTGTGGGAAACATCTCTTTGAGCACTGATGGTGAGTTGGCAAAAGAGCTCCATTCTTTAACATTACTTATGAAAGGGGACTTAAATATAATTGCAGAAGTTAATTTTGCACCAGAAGATATGGTTAATGCTTGCAAAATGATCACTATTTCATATCCTTATATAAGTTCCCCATACCTTCATCTGTAAATTCACATCAATTTTCTTATACTTCACTAATTGTGGAATCAAACGTCTAGTAACTAATAATTGTGAGAGTGTTAGTGAACATTCAAAAGGTATTTGCACAGTACCTGATACCTTTCAAAATGGAAGGACTTAATTTCTGTTTAGAAAAGGAAGAGGATCAATATTTCTCTATATCAATATCAAATACCAAGTTGGGATATTTTGGTCATACTCAAATTATTACTCAATTTCTTCATGGTTTCAACAGGCAAGGAAAAGATGGAAACAAACCAGATATCCTTGAGGACAGAAATCAGAAAGGTGGGGATGCAGAAGAGGCCAGCAGAGATGTCACTGTCTTCAGTGGAAGGAGAGACTTCTGAATAAGAATAGATCTGACTCCTCTCATTGAGGACCCAGCTTAACTTGTATGATTTATGTCTTCTAGGTAACCAAGAAGATGAGTTCCCGGGAAGAGAGGTAAAGAGAAATTTGTAATTTCTTATTTCTCAGACTTGAATTGTTCAATTTAACCAAAGCATCTTTCAACTGAGCCTGAAGTTAAGATGAAGAGTGTGAATGCCAAAGAGGCTTAACCTATAAAATACGAATAGTGTAGCCATTTTCCCTGTAATCTTATGCTGAAGGATCAGTTCACTGATGCTCAGGCAAGATCTATGTACAGGTATAAGGCTACTTTGGTTTTTTGTTGTGTTGGGGGTTTTTTTGTTTGTTTTTTGCTGTTTTGGGCCGAGGCTGGGTTTGAACACGCCACCTTCGGCATATGAGGCTGACGCCCTACTCCTCCAAGCCACAGGCGCCGCCCCAAGGCTACTTTGGATTTTGTGTGTTTTGTTTTGCTGTTTTCCCTTATGTAGAGCAAGTCTTTTGGGTGGGAGACTTCTCAAGACCACTCCAAGGAGCCCTTCCTCCTTAGAGTCAGTTTGATGATGTTGCCATGCAGTTGTCACAGTCTAATTCACAATGAAGAAGTGAAACTAATATACTAGTTTCTCCCTCTCTAGAACAGTTGTCCTCAACCTGTGGGTTGCAACCCACAGGAACTATATTAAAGGGCCTCAGCATTAGGAAAGATGAGAACCACTGCTCTAGAAAAACATTCTAAATCTAACTTTCCATGATTCCTTTTGTTTAAACAGTAATTTCAGTAAATTTGGAGACCAATGGAAAAAGGGTTCCCCCTCTCATCACATTTATGTCTAGTGGGAGGCAGCTGATCAACTCAAAGCTCATGTGCGAATAAATTATTACACTTGTGATATTATGAAGAAGTATTGGAGGCCTCAGTGGCTCACACCTCTAATCCTAGCACTTTGGAAAACCAAAGCAGGAGGATCATTTGGATCAAGAGTTTGAATTTGCGGTGAGCTTTAATGAGGCCACTGAATTCCAGTCTGGGCAACACAGTGAGAACCTGACATCTGAGAAGAAAAAATGTTCTGTGCCATAAAGGAAAATTGTGTGTTAGCAAAACCTAACTGATGGGGTGGCGAATAGTATGAAGTGTTTAAGAGCTAAAGTTTAGGAACTGGAATGACTGAGTTTGAATTCAGGATTCATGAATTAACCTGGATGTATGACCATGGATTATTTCATAGCTTTATGCCTTATTATCTTCACCTTAAGAAAAGTATAATAATAACAAGTTAACAGAAAAGTATAATAATAACAAGTTCTCGGGATACTTGTGAGGTTTAAATAGAATAATATATAAGAAGCACTTAGGACAGTGTCTGGCCTAGAATATAAATCTGATGATAAGTAAATCTTGCTGGAATAGAGTGTGCAGACGCCAAGAATGCAAGATGCCTAGTATGTTTGAGTGCGTCAGAGTAGACCACATGGTGTCTGCAGTGTGCAGAGAAGAACATGCCCCAAAGGGGGGCTGACCTGAGCAGAGCCAGCACCTGCAGTGATTGTGAACTTGAACACTATCTCCTTGTCTTACGCAAACCTCGCAACATCTCTATGACAAAGGTGAGGAAGTGACCATTTTATTCCCATTTTGCAGATGAAGTAACTGAGTTTTAGGGAGGCCAAAGAACTTACCAAAGTCAAAAAGCTCAGCAATAGCAGAGGCATTAATTAAAACCAGGTTTTCTGACTCTAAATCTTAGATTCTTTCTCTTGGAACATGCAATGATATTCTTCCAATCATAGTCACGTCCCAGGGAAATTAAAAGTATTTCAGAGGTTTTCGTATAAACTCCAAGAAGGAAGAATGATAGAAGAGGATTCTGTTTCATTCCATTTTTAGCCTAAATGTAGAGAAGATTTTGGATGCCCCAAGAACCTCGACCCTGTCTGTGGAACTGATGGACAGACTTATCCCAATGAATGCTACCTATGTAATGAAAATAAGTAAGTACAAATTAGAATTTTTTAAATATATTTTAAGTTAGTTGGCTTCACATTTTTATATATCTACCCCTCTAAATCTCCAGTAAATATACTGATAACATGAATCTTTGCACAAAAGAAATAAAATATCCACTTATCCCCAAAATATGATATTGTATCTGGTATAATAATGTGATTTTTGAAAGTCACTTGTATGATTAAATACCACATTTCTTATAGAAAAACAGCAAATGATTTGAAATTGTTTAAGCTTATAAACACAAAATACCTTTAATTTTAAAAAATAATTCTTGGATAACCAATAATTGTGTTTTCTAAAGCTTTCAAATATCCACATATAAACTGTAAAGAGTGAGTGAGATGAATGCATTTTTGTAACATTTTTGTTTGTGGATATAGAGCCGGCCCCCAGAAAGCTTCATTTCTGAAGTGCCCTTAAGTCGGTGATCACATTTAGGTCCCACAGAGGAATAGATTCACTGCATGTTTTCAGTGAGCACTGCTGCGGGTCAAGCATTATGCTTACCTCCACTGCCCTCACTGTGCTTATGTCCAAGAGAAAAGGGTCATGAACACATATAAGGTATTTTTTGTAAGTTAGGGCAAATGTCAGAAAATGGGGTGTAAGTAAAAGGTTGCAGGAGTGAAGCAGAAATACAGATTTCTTCTCATTGACAAGGGCCAAGAAAGCATTCAGGAAAACCATGCCATTTAAATGCATTTCTCAATTTTGGCAGCACTAAAAATGCATGCAGGTTAAATAAAGGTGTGAAATGAGGAAAACTAATAACAGAGCTTTTAAAAGTGACCTCAGTTATTCTGGGATTGACTTGATATGAAAGACTTTGACTCACGCTGAAATGACTACATATATTTCCATTATGCCACTGCATAAAATCCCTTCCATATAACACAACCCTCACCTAGGACTGTTTTAAATGATTTCAGAAAAATCTCAGAGTTTAACTAATTGTGGAAATAGGTCCCCAGTCCAACAGGTCTAATATCCTGAAGTTTTAATTGAAAACTTTTGATTTTCTGCTTTGTGGTGAATCTATTTCCATAATTAAGACTTACAAAAGGAATTTGTAACCACATGTGAATTTTCTCATGAACTCTGTTGTTGATATTGAGGTCAAACCTCACATTTTCATTCAAGGAGAGAAAAAAGCAAGAGAATAGCCTTGAGACTTGAGAAATTTCCCAGTGCCACAACCACATGTCCCAGTATATAATATATGGTGAAATGTTAGGAAAATCTGAGCAGAGGGCTGGGACACTTTATTGTCTTAGCCTTTAAAACTTATCTGTGTCTGCTCTTTTCCAAAACTGCAGGATATAGGTATGAGAGGAACATTTGTACTCCAGAAGATATAACTTCTCTTCCTATATTTCTTAAATAAGAAAACTTAGGTCTGGAGAAAAGATGTGGTCTTCTCAAATATAACATGTCATTAATGCACCATATCACCTTTCTATTGCTCATGAAAAGTCACAAACAAATCCACTGCATAGTAACTAGAGCCAGGCTCAGACTCCAGATGTCAGGTTTTGAGACATGTTTACAATACCAAACAAGGGTTTAAATATGGTGGCCCTTTGGGCCATTATCTGCCTGTGCAGATATTCAAAAAGAGTTGTTTTCTTCTTTTTTTTTTTTTTAACTTTCTCTATGTCTTCGGAGGAGATCTGTACTGGCACATTCTTATCTACAGACCAGCATTGTCCAGTAGAAATTTCTATAGTGACAGAAATGTTCTGTGTCTGTGCTGCCCAGGATATAACCACTAGCACTTAAATGTATCTAGTCCAGCTGAGTAACTGAATGTTTACTATTACCTAACTTTAGCTCATTTAAATTACAGTAGCTTTAAGTGGAGAGTGAACATCTTCATCCAGAGTGACCAACATAGCTACTCTGGTTAGATGTTTGGCTTACTGTGCAGTTTTGGACATCAGTATTATGAGCATAACACTGGAAGCATTAAATACTCTTAAAATGAAATATCAACCGAATCCAAACAAGTGCACATATAAAAATATATGGAAGCCAGACATCTTTTCGCCTGATATATGGAAAAATAGAATTTTTGTAGGTCAGTATATTTGAGGAAAGAACTGTTCAGAAGGTAAGTGATCTGGAAGCAGTCTTCTAAGGAATAATTATGAGATTTAGAAATATGTTTAAGCTTTTTTAAAAATTTCTTTTTATTTTAAGGTTTACAAATGTTTTGGTTACACACATTGCCTTTACACCATTTGGTTCAAAGTTATAAGTTTGCCCATAGAAAATATTGACCTTAAGGAAGAGAAAACTGGAGTGGGAAAGGTGATGTAGGGGCCTGCAGAAAAGTGTCCAGATGGAGGGGAGAATGTTTAGAGCTTGCAAGTGTGATATGGGCTAAAGATATTATTTGCTCTTGCAAGACCTCAGAGCTATGGATGTCCAAAGTTCTAAGAAGAAAGATTAATCAGTTAGAAGGTGCTGCAATAGCCCAGGCCCCAGCCTGCTAGCCAGGCCAGGGGCACAAAAAGCAACAAGGGATTAAAGATAAATTTCAGGGGTTCACTATCGTACCCAACTAGACCTATAAATTGTGTAGGGACAGATAGCTTTCCTTTCTGTTGCACTCTTAGTGTATGTGCTAATAATAACTATTTGGTGATTAATGGATAAGTTAATAAATAAATGACAGAAATGGAAATAAATCTTAAATCTCTGTATTTTAAATGAAGCTGGTTTTCTCCTACAGTCTCTTTTTGCCAGTAAAGTTTAAGCTTTTCTTGCTTTTTCAATCTCTAACACAGGAAGCGCCAGATTCATGTCCACATTAAAAAAGCGGGTCCCTGCTGAGTGAGAACCATGGTTCTGAAACCCCATGAGGTCACTGCAATGCCTGCCTGGCCTGATTGCTGAATAAATGTATCTGAATCCTTCTTCATGTTGGTATTTGTTTTTCTTCAAAGGGTTGTTTGATTAAATCAAGGACAGAGCACCTGGGAAAGACTGACAATAGACCAAGTTTTACGAAATACAGAAATCCCATAATTTCAGACAGTTTCCTTCATGATGCCTTCCCCCACTACCATCTCCCACACATTCTGAGCCCTCTTTCTTTCAGATATTAAGTGATAGGATGCAGCTGAGCATGTGTAATCCTGAAGAGAATTGGACTACCATTTTAAGGAATAATTAGAAAATTCTCAATCCAGAAGCATGTTCCCTCCACATTTAGCTAATTGAAATTGGGTTTCCTTGGTATTCAATTGAGTATCTATTGTGTCTGGTGCAGGTCTACGTACATGAGCAGAGAGCGGTCCATGGGGTGGAAAAGAGTTTAGATTTTGTGGTTTTCCATGTGGTGTCTCAGAAGGTACAGGGGGTTAGACGTGGTCTTCTCACAGACTATCCCTGCCTTGTGAGTAAACTTAGAAAAGAGAAATCACCTGACTAATATCAACAGCAAAAGAAGCAGCAGAGTGACGATTTTAATTCAGGGATGCCTTCAAGTCCAAACCACAATCACCTCATATAGTTTAACCATCATCTATTTCTTCTATAGAAACATAGATTACATCCTTGTATTAAAAACACCTATTCATTTGTATTCGGGGACAAAAATAAGACAAAGAATCTCTCACAGATAAAAATTGTCTGCAAAGTTAAACAAAAAAGTGTGAAAAAGAAAAAAAACTTGAATTTCTGAGCTCATGAAAAACTAAGCAGCTGAAAATGGAATGGCAGGTACTAGGCTAACAGTCTGAGATGCATCAAATTTTCTCATTTATAGTGGGGAATAGATCACCCATTGAACTAGAAATAACCATCAAGGCTATTCCACACTTGCAAAGCACAGTTGCCTGACACTCTAAACAGAGATGTCCACCCTATGGCCTGCAGGCCTCATGCTGATTTTTTGAGGACTGTTTTGCTTATCTACGGTGTTGGATATCTGGAAAAAATACTCACAGACCTTTTGTTTTGTTCATCAGATATCGTTAATGTTTGTTTATTTAATATGTGGCCCAAGGAATTCTTATTCTTCCAATTTGAGGCAGGAAAAAGAAAAAAAAAATGGTTAGACACCCCTGCAAAGTTGAGGTTAATTTCTTGTGATATTCAAAATGTACATCTTCGGTTTTCAATCTGACCACGAGAGGGTGCTACAGTCTGCCAGGTGACTCTGCTGAGCCAAAGCCTGAGCTCTCAGCAAACACCAGAATAATGGGAGTTATGACTGCAAGATGGCTTCCAGCACCTGTCAGTGATGCTAGAGGACGCTGGAAGGACATCTCTACTATCAAGGAACTTACCACAGCAAATGAAACTTAACCCATTGAATGTTACAAATTGTCCTGTCTAATTGGACCATTCTAGAAGTCTGGAGAGGAGAGGCTTGGAGAATATAAGCAAAGGCAAGACATAACCCCGGATGTGTCTGCGTTTAACAGTTCTTTCTCTCTGACCTATAAGAGAGCGTGTGGATTGCTATTTTCATGGATGGTGGTTATATTTTAAAAAGTGATGACTTACAAACCAGGCTGGGCTTAGAAGAGCAACTACCAATGTTGACCCTAAACTTCTCCCTATGATAATAGTTGAAAGAAGTAGAAAAATTTGACCTGAGGAAAGGAAAAAAGGAAAATCCTTAGAACTTGCTGGTCTTTTTGAACAATTTAACGGATAAGAATTTTAACACCTGAGCGACTCCTGTGGCTCAGTGAGTAGGTTGCCGGCCCCATATACCGATGGTGGCAGTTTCAAACCCCGCCCCGGCCAAACTGCAACACAAAAAGTAGCCGGGTGTTGTGGCAGGTGCCTGTAGTACCAGCTACTCTGGAGGCTGAAGCAAGAGAATCACCTAAGCCCAGGAGTTGGAGGTTGCTGTGAGCTGTGAAGCCACAGCACTCTACCGAGAGCAACAAAGCAAAACTCTGTCTCTTAAAAAACCAAAAAATTTAACACCATGAAAGTGGGAATTTTGTCCTTTGTTAGTGCCATATTACTGGCTCAAAGGCAGTACCTAATGCCTAGAAGGTGATCAATTAATATTATTTTTGTTACATAGATGAATGGGAAAGATGAATGAACATGTTCTGGTTGCCCTTAAGGGAGAGAATTTAGACTAATTGGGTAAAGATTAAAGAGATCATCATTAGAGCTCAGTAGGAAAATATACACTATTATGTTTAAGATAAGAAGCTCTGATTTAGAGAGCCTGGGTTTGAAGCTGGCCCTGCTGCTGTGCAGCCCTGTACTCTGGGAGAAGTCATGGAGTTCTCAAAGTTTCAGCTTCATGGAGTTAATGATAACAATTCCCTCATAGAGCAATTACCACAATGTGTGACAAACGGTAAGTGTTCAAATGGTAATAGTTATTGTTTTTATTATTATCTCATAACCATTTGAGATCACTGTGAAGGCAATTAAATGTCTCCTGGTACAAACACACTTCTGTGATAGGAACTTACTCCTTCAGGTAACTGTTAGGGGGTCTCTAAGATCCTCGAGTTGTTCACTAGACCTGGTCCGATTCACTCAGTGGGTCTAGCAAGTTCAGCTGAGTTAATGTGAAAGCAAGGAGCCAGAAGTGGGAGTAAAGCAGCTTGGACTCTACGGCATAACAGAATAGAAGCAAAATTTATTTAAAGTAATGAAAAAAGAGAACAGTTTATTTAAAGTAAACCATAGCTAAGCATAGACTTTTTCTGAGAGTCTGGAAAAGGATCCTTCTCACGAGTGAGAAGAGACATCACACAAAGGAATACACAGGTGTAAGTATCTTAGTTCTTCCTATAATTATCTATAAAGCTTTTCACTGGTCATCTTAAGGGTTTAGGTGTTTTTGTCCACTTCTTAGTGATTGGTCACAGATCACCTCAGTTGCCACATGTGCCCATTTTCCTTCTTTTTTAGCCATAATTATTACCTGCTCTTTTCCTGACAACTGTATGATGGTGTCTGTTAGTTTGTGACTTTTGCTGTGTGCACTCTTCTATGACTGTAACCATTACTCCACTTTGTGTCCCAAGCTGGAAACTGCATTTTGTGAAGAATAGGATATACTTAGTCCATTGAGTCCCAAGATTCCCCAAACTTATTGTTTCCTTAAGGGCTCTTTTTAACTTTCTTATCTAAGAGGCCAGACTTTTCTCCTTCTTTGATGTAGCCCCTTTGTATCCCTGATCAGGACCAATTTATTGCATTATCAAACAGATTTTGTGGAAGATATTCCTCAACTGGATAGAGGATTGGATTAAAGTCTCTCTGCTTGTCTTCTTGGTGCATGGCCTACAGACACATGAAAAAATGCTCATCATGCTTAATCATCAGAGAAATGCACATCAAAACTACTTTGAGATATCATCTTACTCTAATAAAATTACCCCACACTACAAAATCCCAAAACCAGAGATGCTGGCGTGATTGTGGAGAAAAGGGAACACTACCACATTGCTGGTGGGAATGCAAATAATTCAGTCCTTTTGGAGAGATATATGGAGAATACTTAGAAACCTAAAAATAGAACTGCCATTCAATCCTATAATTCCTCTGCTAGGTATATATCCAGAAGACCAAAAATCACATTATAACAAAGATATCTGTATCAGAAAGTTTATTGCAGCCCAACTCCTAATAGTTAAGTCATAGAAAAAGCCCAAGTACCCATTGAACCATGAATGGATTAATAAATTGTGGTACATGTATACCATAGAATATTATGCAGCCTTAAAGAAAGATGGAGACTTTACCTCTTTTGTGTTTACATGGATGGAGCTGGAACATATTCTTCTTAGCAAAGTATCTCAAGAATGGAAGAAAAAGTAGACCTACTATGAAACTAATTTGTAACTCTCATATGAAAGCTATAACCCAATTACAACATAAGAATTGGGGAAAGGGGCAAGGGAGAGGAAGGGAGGGAGGAGGAAGGAGGTGGAGGGGGAGTAATGAGTAATTGATGTGTCCACATTTATGGTGTATCTTAGAAAGGTACGGGTGAAACTTTCTAAAGATAGAATATAAATGTCTGTACACAATAAGTCAACCAGTTCAATGAAAATATTTCAGATTGTATATAAAACCAACACATTGCACCCCATGATTACATATATGTATACAACCATGATATAATAAAAAAATAAGGATAAATAAATAAACAAAGTCTCTCTGCTTTTAACTTCAGAAAATTTCAGATTTATAAACCATACCTCAAGTAGAAATTCAAGTGTAGACACCGAAAACACATTTTGTTGACTGAGAAGAGTTTGGTAGTTCTAGTAGGGAATGGGGTAATATACCCCTCTCACATTACATATATTAGATCCCCATCCCTGAATAAAGAAAAAACTCTAATTATCTTTAAATGCAAAGCAAATTCCAAGAGGACACAGTCACAAGTTCACTACATTTTTGTAGTTTCCCTTATTGGTTTCAAAGTGTTTGAAATATGAAGCTATCTAAAGGGAACAGTATACCAAAAAAAAAAAAATTTTTTTTTGTCCCATTGGAGAAATAAACTTGTATGAAATTAGATTTTTTTAATAAATTATACTGAGTCTCCTGGAAAATAAAACATGAAAAATATTGACCCTTCATTTCCAATGTCTCTGACCAAATTTATCCTTTAAAAACCTTAGGTTATTCCAACTATGTAGAAATAACATTTATTTGCATAATAAAGGAGGCAATTAAATAAAAATGTGCAAAGTTCTCATTTCTCCAAACTCCAGCACAGCCAACAACTTCCTTTGTTTCCTTTCATGGTTTAAATGACAGCTAACTTATAGATAAAAATGTGGACTAGGTAGATAATAAAATGATGTCTGCAAAAAAAGGAACAATGTGGACTTTTATTTTTAAATATATTAAAAGTCACTAAAAAGTCAACATAACAAAAACAAACAATGTAGCCTAGTTAGAGAATCAGGTCAAAAACCCCTTACTTGGGGTAGATGCTATTTGTGGTCTTGTGATTTTAAGATGTGTTAAAAATAAGTACATAAATAAAATGGAGGCCACGCTTTAGATACCCCCAAACCAACTGTCCACAGCCATATAACCAAATTTAAATCATCTGACTTTCTGTAGACAATTCAGTGTACACAGCTTGGTTGCCTTCAATACAAACGTATCCCAGCCAATCATGAAAAAGATCAAAAACTTCTTCCTTTATGCTCTATAAATTACTGTGACATTTCCTGCCACTTTTTCAGTTTAAGGTTTCACGAACATTTTTAGTGTTCACGATAAACCCTTAAAATTCTAACTTGATTTGGTTTTATTTTTGACAGATAATAGGTTAACTCATTTTAAATCACTGCATGTGTGGTCATGAAAAAAAGTGTAAAATACAAGGGTGGTACCTGTGGCTCAGGAATAGTGAGCCCCATACACCGAGGGTGGAGGGTTCAATCAAACAAGACTACAATTAAAAAAAATAGCTAGGAAGGAAGAGCCAAGATGGCGATCTGTACCCAGCTTTCCACAAAGGTTCCCATCCAGAAGGAGAGTTAAAGGACAGAAACTCAGCAAGAAGGCCGATGGTTTGGATCTGAGCCAAGAAAAAAGGTTGAAGAGAGCACATCAACCCTGCTGGGGCAGCCTGAGACCCCAAGGACACAAACAAAAAGATACAGAGCACATCACCAAGCAGACGGGAGTCCCCTCCCTCTTGAGATAGGTTCACAGTATACTCCATACCTCCATACAAACAAGCGAGCAGAGTTCAGATGTCCTCCCACCCTACTCCACTGGAAAGACCCTCTAAAACTCAGACCTCCTTCCCCTACTAGGGTGCCACGGTGCTCTCCAGTCAGGCATAAAACTGTATATACTCTCTACCTGCAAGTTGGAGTTCCTGGTATTCCCTCCACTCTCACCACGAGGTCTGGAGGCCTGTCCCCGATAGAGTCCAGATTCTTGGAGATTTTCTCCAGGGGTGTGGACAGCGCGCAGACGGTTGCTGAACTGTGCTGGTTTTCCGGCTCAGGAGTGGTGAGAGGGAAGTGAAACGAGAGGAGATCCAGCTGGAAGGAAGGTCTCCTGAGGCATGAAACAGCAACCAGCTCCAGGAACAATAGCAAGAGAGCTGCACCCCTGGGGATGTTTTGAGGAGACACTCCCAATCTTCTGGGTGGCCAGGGAAAGCGGGCAGCTTCTCTGGTGATAGCCGCCGGCACAGCAGACTGGCAACCAAGGCATGTGAAGGATATGCCTGAGGTGGTATGAGCCGGGACAGAGCGCAGGGATTAGAATACTCCCAGAGAGGCTACTTTCCTTATCTTCAGACTAACCTGGCCCTCAGGGGATGAAAGCTGAGACAAAGGGCTGGAACTCACAGACTAAGTCAGACCTATTTGCAGCCCCAGTCTGATCAGGGAAAATAGCCTTGACAGAAATAAATTCTGTGAACTTGTAATGTTCTAGCAGCAACTGAGTGAATCACCCCAACCCCTATCAAGTACCCAGGTTGTCAGGCCTCACCTCCCCCTGCCAAACAGTGACAGGGAGTAGCAGACTGGTTGTGGAGCCACAGACCTCACTGTGATCCAGGCAGGCGCAAACCTCTGGAGCATCTGCTCATTGGAGGAAACTGGATCACAACTGTTACCACAGACTGGGTGTGACAGAGGGGCAAGGTGGGGAAGGAGGTATCAACCTTTCCAGACGAATCTACTTGCTGGGGGGGGTGCCCTCCTGAGCTCACAGAGCACCAGAGTGAATTATACTAGAGCTTCCAGAAGATCCCTGCTATCTAGTTGCCAGAGACTTTTTAATTCTTCCATTTGAGGTCAGTGCTGGCTAGGACAATTGATTGGGACCTACGTCTTCAACTGGGCTAATCACCCAAGGACTTTCAAAAGTGGTACCCTGGGTGTGTGGTAGTGGGAAGGTTTGATTTGGCTTTTTCAATTGTTGCCTGTGAGGGGTGTGGTGACTTAACTCTGGTATTCCTTCATAGCTCAGATTTCAATCCAGAGTAACAGATTCTCTAGGGTAAGATAAAGACCATCTGAAAATAAGACAGAGCCACTTAACCCCACCACACCAAGAAGGTCCCCAGTTTGACAAGCAGTAGCTCTCTACGAGTCCTTGGCAAAACTCTAGGGGAAAAGGTACAGAAACCAGTCCAAGCTTTTAAGGAAAGGACTGGCCAACCACAACTCCTAGAACTCCCAGTCCAAATTGTCCTTATCTACTCATCTAGCCAAATGGTGTAAATTTAATCATGGGGCGGAATCAATGGAAAAGCTCTGGAAACATTAACAACCAGACTAGATCAACCCTTCCAAGGAATAATCTTGCGGACACAAGTGAGGATCCTATGCATAAACACATGGCTGAAATGTCAGAAATCGAGTTCAGAATTTGGATTGCAAACAAGATCAATAAAATAGAGGAAAAATAGGATTTAGAAATTCAGGGTGCATTTCAAAAATGTCTGAAGAAGTCAAGGAATTCAAAGAACAAATGACAAAGATTTGGACACATTGAGACAAGAAACTGCAGCCCTCAAAGATCTGAGAAACAAAGTAGAATCCCTCAGCAACAGAATGGAGCAAGCAGAAGAAAGGACTTCTGACATGGAAGACAAAGCTATCCAATGCTCCTAAACTGACAAAGAGATAGAGAAATGGAAGGCAAAAACAGATCATTCTCTCAGACAGCTCTGGGATAACTCGAAGAAAACCAACATTCGCCTTATAGGGATACCTGAAAATGATGAAGTGGCACCACAAGGCCCAGAGTCTCTACTCTATGAGATTGTGAGAGAGAATTTTCCAGACATGCCAAGAGATTCTGAAAGTCAGATAGCAGACAGTTTCAGGACCCCAACACAACTCAACCTGAATAAAACATCCCACAGGCACATCATAATTAAGTTCACTAAAGTTAATATGAAGGAGAAAATTTTGAAAGCAACCAGACATAAGAAATTGATAACCTACAAGGGGAAGAATATTAGAATAACCGCAGATCTCTCTGATCAAACCTTTCAAGCACGAAGAGAATGGACATCGGCTTTTAATCTCCTAAAACAAAATAACTTTCAACTCAGGATCTTGCATCCAGCTAAACTGAGTTTCATTTATGATGGAGAAATTAAATACTTTAATGACATCCACATATTGAAGAAATTTGCCATAACTGAACCAGCTCTCCAGGATATTCTCAGACCTATTCTCCATAATAACCAGTGTAATCCTCCAATGCAAAAGTAAACTCATCCAGAAACTTTTTATCAACATCCAACTCACACAGTGACAAAAGAAATAAAAAGGTCCACTAGATTTTCTCAAGATTTATCATTGGTTTCAATTAATGTGAATGGTTTAAACTGTCCTCTAGAGAGGCATAGATTGGCTGACTGGATACAAAAACTCAGGCTAGATATATGCTGCCTTCAAGAGTCTCACCTTACCTTAAAAGATAAATATAGACTCAAGGTGAAGAGATGTTCATCTATATTCCAGGCAAATGGAAAACAGAAAAAAGCAGGCATTGCAATCTTATTTGCAGATACAATACGCTATAAACCAACCAAAATAAGGAAAGATAAAGACGGACATTTCTTATTTGTTAAAGTTAATACTCCACATGATGAGTTTTCAATTATTAATATTTATGCACCCAATCAGAATGCACCTCAATTTATAAGAAAAACTCTAATAGACATGAGTAACTTGATTTCTTCCAGTTCCATAGTAGTTGGAGATTTTAATACTCCTTTAGCAGTGTTGGATAGATCCTCCAAAAAGAAGCTAAGTAAAGAAATTTTAGATTTAAGCTTAACCATTCAACATCTGGATTTAACAGACATCTACAGAACGTTTCATCCTAATAAAATTGAATACACATTCTTCTCATCAGCCCATGGAACATACTCCAAAATTGAT